>JAPYYX010002365.1:0-19513 GCA_030522605.1 Cremastinae sp. B BG-2022a | reverse complement strand
ACGAAAATTTTGAAAAAAATAATACTCTCAAATTTTTCATAGAAGAACATTCTGTCCAAATTTCATCAAGTTCTTATCATTTTCATTTTTACTACCGAAGCCCCTTAAATATTTAAATATAAAAATGTATTTATATAATTATATAAATGAATACTTCCGTTACGCTGATGAAATAAAAAATAAAACAATTGATTCATTGATTGATCGATCAGGCTGCATCCAAGAATGACTAAATATTTACATAAACTTGATTTTACTTTTGAAAAAAATTCTTTACAACAATTGAAGAACCAATTAATGTCAATTTGAATCGAAATTGAGTTGAAGAGAAATTGAATATGGAGTATCAAATTTCACTTTGTTCTAATTCTAATGTTCGATGAGACCGGATGTAAGAGTGGCTAAATATTTACATAAACGTGATTTTATTTCAGTGAGGCACTCGATGGTTCCTCTGCACCTTTCCTTCTCGTCAATTGTAAAGTAAAGCGTGTCAGTGGAGAGCTTACTTCATATTCAATCTATGTAAACTTATGTCAGAACAAATTTCTATTTGGCTCCTGGCACGCTGTCGGTTTACTCGGACGATACAGTTAATTTGTCGTGCTCGATTTGCTCCTGGTGCTCAACAATGCTTGTCCAACCTTGAATCTCAGCTTCTTGGACGATTTTTCTAATTCCTTGTTTTCTTTTACGTTCGACGCGTTTCCGGTCTGGTAACAAATGGGAAAATCCACGAAACTTACCGATCCCGAGACTCTTGAGCGAAATAAACGTCAGTACGAGCATCAACGTCATCATGACTCCCATTTTGTACATCATGGGTAGAAAGATGAATTGCAGCCTCTTAACGCCGAAGGTTCTTCCCTCCTCGCTTTTAGCACCTGCAGAAATATAAATAAAATTTTGTACCTTCAGAAACTTCGATAATTAGCGTTTGGCGGTGCTAAGTGCATCGGAAAACTTTCGTACCTTTCTCAACTTTTTCTTAAAATAAATTTACACACGTGATGAAAAAATTATATTGAGATTTGTCAAATTTTTGTTCTTGAATTTCGAGAATTTATTCAAGTATTTTTTTACGATAGTGACCATGCGGAAAATTAATTAAATTAATTAAATAAAATTTTGTACCTTCAGAAACTTCGATAATTAGCGTTTAGTGGTGTTAAGTGCATCGGAAAACTTTCGTACCTTCTCTGAACTTTTTTTTAAAATGGATTTACAGACGTGATGAAAAAATTATATTGAGATTTTTCAAATTTTTGTTCTTGAATTTCGAGAATTTATTCAAGTATTTTTTGCGATAGTGTCCATGCGGAAAATTAATTAAATTAATTAAATAAGATTTTGTGCCTTCAGAAACTTCGATAATTAGCGTTTAGTGGTGTTAAGTGCATCGGAAAACTTTCGTACCTTCTCTGAACTTTTTCTTAAAATGAATTTACACACGTGATGAAAAAATTATATTGAGATTTGTCAAATTTTTGTTCTTGGATTTCGAGAATTTATTCAAGTATTTTTTGCGATAGTGTCCATGCGGAAAATTATGAGTTTCCTGACAGGGAGATAACGGAGAATTATTGTCTCGATTCTCCGTTAGGATTGAGAGTTTTGAACGATGGAATAAAAAAAGGATATTATGTTTAACCGGCTATGAGATGAGAGGAAGTTAATATCGTTTGAAAAACGGTTTAATCACGTAAAGATCTTTCCTGCGAGAAATTCTGATGAGAGGGAAATGTAATGATCGTTAGCATCGAAAAGAAAAGGTCTAAGTACCTTTAAATTGCGCGCTTTTAATTTTTTTTATTCCTTTTGAAACATTTCATATAAATGTTCCAAAAGGAATAAAAAAATTGTTGTTTACATCAAGACCTCTAAAAAAAGGATTTTATCAATGTTTATCACACCAAAAATTTTGAGTGAATATTTTGGTTTACCTCTTTCAATTTGTTCCGCAAGAGCTTCGGCGAATTCTCCAAAAATCGCCAGAGCACTTGTCCGGTCCTCGACTTTATCCTCAAAATTTCTCGTTGCTGAATCCGGTTCTCGAGTATCGTCGTCGATTTCATGATTCGTTGGATTTTTAGTGAGCGTCTGAGATCGAGCTTTGACAAGCGTCGTCGCGAGCAGAACGATACATAAACCGAGAAGTTTCATTTTTTCAAAAATGAAAATAATTTTCTATCGATTAAAAATCGGTTGAAAAAGTATCGATAAGAATGAACGAGATCCGATCAATTCGAGTTTTTTTACAAAAGCGAAAATGGTCTCGGAGAGTTAGCGCCGGTGCAAGAATAAAAAAACGACGAGTCAAGTCTCGATCGATTGGTGATATTGAACTGAGAAGACACGTGCTCACAGCGAAGGTGGACGGGTCTGTGATCCGGTGGACAGAGTGGACGTACATTTGTCCAACGCGGTTTAAAGTAAAAGGAACGAGGAAAGGAGTTTAAGGAGTGGAGGAAAGGTGAGGTTCGGGTGTCCGTGGTAAAAGTGCGAGACGATTCGTGGCTATTCTCCACGATACATTGGCATTCGTATGCTCGCTGCGATGCCTCCGGGGACCGTTGGCTCCTCCTTTGAAACTCCTCACTATGGAATAATCATTTCTACTCTCTCCGCTCTTTCGCTACACCGGAATCTCACCTCATTCCTTTTCGCCATTGTTGCTGCATTTTTTCATCATTTTCCTTCAATTTTTATATCAAACCTTGCATGTAAAAAATTTGATTTCAAAAAATTTCGAAGCTGAAATATTTGAGCTCATCGTATATTCGAAATAAATTCCGAAAGTGGAACGCTATTTAAAATCAAATTGACCTCCTAAGCTATGAAACAAAAAGAGTGGGAAATTGGTCAGTTTTCTAATTTGAGAGCTAACCCCTATATGAATAGTTTTCTCTTAATTGTGTCAACAATAATCGTGAGTCGGTTATTAATTTTTTGTACAGTTTAATTTTTTTACAATTTTAAATAATTAAGATAAAAAGTCTAGAAAAAAGTTTTTCTTGTTAAAATGTAAATATAGTTACGAATAAGAAAGAAGGTATAATGTATCGTCGATACCAATGATTCTCGGAGCTTCGTTGTGCCCGGACGTTCATGAGTGCAACGGGTTTACAACGGGTTCGAAAGATCTCCCTCTCTCTTTTTCTCTTTCTCCGTTCCTCGCGAGCTTCGTGACGAGAGAAACTGCAGAAATGGAGAGAAGAGAGATTTCGAGACAAAAAGTACAGGGATCGTAAAGCAGGAGAATCGCTGCCGGCGAAGGCCTCTCGCAACGATGAGATCTAAAAAAAGGACGAGGCGAAAAAAATATGTTGACTGGTATTCTCGTTTCTCCGGTAGGAAAGTTTTCTCCCTGGTTACATTAACCCCGGACTCCTCTACTTCTCGTCGTCCTTCTGCGAGTATTTTTTCACCGGGGCGCAGTCCTCTCTCAAGGACTAAAAATTCCACCCCATCCTCCTCGATGCTCCTATCTGTAGCACTGAGAGACGATACGCCCGGAGAAACAGGATCCTTGATTTTATTCCGCTCCATCCACTATCGCTGATTTTATCCTTTCAAAAATGTGGACAATAGCAGGGAGAGAAACAAACTCGTTTGACCTTATGGAAAGCGAACGCAGAAACAAAATCTTTTATTTTTCAAAGCTTTTTCCAGTGAGCTTGGGTACTTTGAAATATACCCGAGATATCGGAACCTCGAAGAGTTTTTCATTAGCAGAGAGAATTCTTTCGAGGGAGTCTGTCGACGTTCTTCTTTTTTATGCGGTATGCATAAAAGGAGAGGCTAAGAGCGAAGAAGAATCGGCGAGGAAGATCATTACGATTCGTTGAAAAAAAAATAGAAAAGATGTCTATCCGGTGTAGTTGGCACGCATAAACGGATCCGAGTGGAAGAAAAAGATAAAAGCGAGTATGTATCCTTTTTCTCCTGGCTTCACAGCGAGACGCTCGTTACCAGCGAAATTAGTATGTTGCACAGTTGCGTGTTGGGTAGAATCCAGCTTCGCTGGCTTTGCTCTTCCGTTGCATTAGTGTTAACTCGGGCTGGTTTACTCTAGTAGCGAATCCTCGCTCCTGCCCGCTGTAAAGAACGAGGATTGATAAAAACAAGGGAAAAAGGAAGAGCGAGTGCAAGAGAAGGAATGTAATATATAAAAGACGAGTTTTCAAGTCGACTCTTCTCTCCTCTTCGGAGTTACTTGCTTCTTTCTCTCCGTCCATTCTGCATAGACCAAGGCATTCGCCTTCCGACCACGATCATGAGAGGTCTCGACTCTCGACGTCCTCTCCTCGCAATGAGATCTCCAACGGTTCTTCTCGTTGCACTATTCTTCTTAAGTTCGTTCGGTATCGCGAGTACGCGAAGTGTCGAAAATTCGCGGCATCACAATCAAGAGGGTCATCTCGATCACGACGTCAGAAGCCAAGATTTGGGGTCCGAAAAAGAGCACGAAGACATTTCTTCTCCGCAAATTGTTGAAGATGAAGGTGTTAAGGATACGATTATCGGTAAGTCCGCTATTGATTCCAAAGCGTCCGTTCTGAAGACGAGCGAGTTGAACGTCGATCAGGAAGGTATAAGACGATTCGATGCGGTTGTCGCAACGGAAGAGATTTCCGATTCCGGAAGTAAAGAGAAAATACCGAATTCGAATGAAGCGCAACATTCGGAAATAGATAAGACGGTTACGAAAGGAATAATCGTAAGAGATGAACCAGTCGGCCCTGAACAAATTGAGGAAGAAACCATTCAAGCAGAAATTTCTGAAAAGGTTGAGGAACATCGCAAAAGGTCCATTAAGGATTCACGATCGATTGCAGTCGATTCGCAGGCGCAACAGAATGAGGAAGCTGCCAAAGAAAATATTGATACTTCAGCGAATCATTCAGAGGAGAAGATACAAGAAAAAATTCTGGAACACGCTGAAGATCATATCATCGAGGATTCTCAAGCGAAGGATTCAGAAGCAAAGACAATCGCCATTGTCGACGATGGACCTGGGATTGTAGAAGCTCAAGTGCATGAAGAACTTGGAGACCCAAGAAACGTTGAACCAATCGTAGAGGACATCGGCGAGAAAGAAACTCATTCGGATTCCAATCAGGCAGAATCAGCATCAGTATTGGTGAGTCGGGACTCATTGAGTTCATCTTCACTTCCTGAACTTTTGAAAACGAATTCAAGTCTCGAAGTGTTGATATCTCAAGCAGTGGCTCTTCAAAGTGCGATAAAGGATGAGGCATTCTTGCAACAATTACGCAAAGAACTAGAAATATTGCCAGGAATTCCGAAATTTACGGAGCAAGAGCTCTTTGATACGTTGAATATGATTTCGCTGGTAAAAAAAGGTGAGGATCAATCTGATTATTCTTATGTGTCAAAAATGGATACGAGCTCGTTAACCGAGAATCAATTAAATATAATAAAATGTGCGGAAACCCTCGTGGCTCGTGAACAGAGACAAAGTTTCACTGAAAATTTATTCGAATGCATAAGAGGTTTGAATATTTTGAATTGCATGAGGATTTTCATCTGGCCCGTAATTGCCGACAACATACCAGAATCATTTAGTCAAAATCTGCCATCCCTTCCGATCGAGGTAAATGTTGCTGACTGGCTGCCAGGTAACCAAAGAGACAAATCTTTTGATACGGAATTACGTTCATCGAGTACAGAAGAAGAGAAACTGCTTACTCCTGAACTCGTAGTCACAAAAATTCTGAAAGACGCTCTTAGCACGAGTCCCAATTCGGGTAAAGACCTACCAACATTTATCGATCCAAAAAATGAGACATTGTCAAAATTCTTGACTCCTGGGCAACTGGAAATTTTACGAATGGCTGAAATGTTTTTGCCTGTGTCATTCAGACAAGAGTACTCTGATAAAATGTACTCTTGCGTCCAGAGATTCGAATATTTTTCATGTGTTAAATATTTTACTTGGCCTATGATTAAACAACATTATGAAGGCTTGCCAGAATTTCCAGACTACCAAAATTGGTATCCGAATGTGAGTTTTTATCCCGGGTATCCGATTCTTCCTTATCCAATCGCCGAGGGAGGCTTACCGGAGGTAGTCGAAGCTGACGCAACTAGACGAGAAAGTTCAAAGCCGGAGCTCACGATTGTTCAACTATTGAAGGATACACGAAGACAGACAGGGATTCCGATTCTACCAACATATTATTCAACTTTCCAGCCAGGAACGCGTTTCTCTCCGATCACGGCTGATCAAATGGCTATATTTTACACTGCAGAACAATTGGTGCCAGTGCCTATGCGTTCCGAATTCATGTCGAAGACAATGAAGTGCATCCGAGATTACGATTACCTTACTTGCACAAAGTACTCGACTTGGCCAGCCATTCGCCAATTGTATCCGACTCTGCCACAGTTCCCCGATTTTTCAAGCTGGATACCTACATTTTCTGTACCAGAAATTCCTGATTTTTCGCAGTATATACCTAATTGGAGTGGTTATTTCCCGACGTTCCCACAAAAGCCTTCCTTTCCACAAAAGCCTCAACCTGGTGGTTCAGAACAACAACCCAGTGGCGGTTCGTCCGATCAACAGACAGGAGGCGGTTCTTCTGGACAACAATCAGGAGGAGCTTCTTCAGAACAACAACAAAGCAGTGGTGGTTCTTGGCAACAAGGTAGTGGAGGTTCATCAGGACAACAACAAGGCAGCGGTGGCTCTTGGCAACAAGGCAGTGGAAGTTCTTCCGGTCAACAATCAGGGGGAAGCTCATCAGGTCAACAAGGCAGCGGTGGCTCTTGGCAACAAGGCAGTGGAAGTTCTTCCGGTCAACAATCAGGGGGAAGTTCATCAGGTCAACAAGGCAGCGGTGGCTCATGGCAACAAGGCAGTGGAAGTTCTTCCGGTCAACAATCAGGGGGAAGCTCATCAGGTCAACAAGGCAGCGGCGGCTCTTGGCAACAAGGCAGTGGAGGTTCTTCAGGGCAACAACAAGGTAGTGGAAGTTCTTCAGGACAACAACAAGGTAGTGGAGGCTCGTGGCAACAAGGCAGTGAAAGTTCTTCAGAGCAACAACAGGGTAGTGGTGGCTCTTGGCAACAAGGCAGTGGCGGTTCTTCAGGACAACAACAGGGTAGTGGAGGTTCTTCCGGACAATCAGGCGGAGGATCTTCTGGACAGTCAGGAGGAGGTTCGTCTGGGCAACAACAAGCTATCGGTGGCACTTGGGAACAACAAAGCGGTGGAAGTTCTTCAGTACAACAACCTATTGGCGGCACATGGGAACAATCAAGCGGAAGTTCTTCGGGACAACAGGGCAGTGGCGGTTCTTGGCAACAAGGCAGTGGAGGTTCTTCGGGGCAACAGTCAGGAGGAAGTTCTTCAGGACAACAAGGCAGCGGCGGCTCTTGGCAACAAGGCAGTGGAAGCTCTTCGGGACAACAAGGCAGTGGAAGTTCTTCTGGAGAACAGTCGGGAGGGAGTTCTTCAGGGCAACAGGGTAGTGGGGGATCCTGGCAACAAGGCAGCGGAAGCTCGTCGGAACAGTCTAGCAGTGGAAGCTCTTCACAACAGTCAGGAGGAGGTTCCGCAGGACAAGGAGAGCAGCAGCAAGTAGTACAGCCCCAACCAGTACCAAGCAAACCATCATACCACCCACATCCACATCCTATTCCAATAAAGCCACCTTATCATCCATCTGGTTCAGGATCCACAGTCCTCTCTGAAGATCAGAGATTATATGGATCTACGATAGAAAAACAGATAATTGATATTCTGTCTAATATCAGATTCACACTGATACCTAAAAATTTTCAACAAAATGTTCCAGTTACTCAAGGATCACTAGCAATTCTTGAAAGTCTGACTGCTAACCAATTGCAAATCTTTGGACTATCGAAAAGCGTTATTCCTGTTGAAGCACGTGCTGATCTCGATGCAAGGTTCATCGGTTGTCTTCAGGGTGGCAGTGACTTCTTGAGCTGCACACGAAACGTAATTTGGCCAACACTTCAACTTTATGTCAGAGATTTGCCAAACTTTCCTCATGAAGAAAAAGCTAAAATTTCAGTAGGTAGCATGATGGGAGATCCTAGCATTTCTGGTTTCGCAAATAGTTACGTCATAACACCAGGTATATACCAGCCAATTATTCATCCTACTTCTGACATATCTGGAAGATCGCCACTCGAGAGCCAAATTGCTGCTGAGGCCGAAGAGGAGTTACCGTCCTCTCAAACGCAAACAGATATAGAAATACCATTGAACACGCCTGTGAGCCAGCAACCCGGCGGACAACTGCGTCAGGAGGTGAGCGCCAAGTCAGGCGATCCGATCACGCCGGTTATTTCTGTCACAGATACGAGATTCACTCCAATTTTTTCTGATCATCCTGAAACCGTGTTATTAAAAATTCTTACATCAGTTCGACCTTCATCAAAATTGCCAGACAGTTCACAAATACTATCAACGGGAGAAAATATTGAGTCACTCCGTTCTTATTTGACATCTAATGAATTAAGCGTCGTCCAGGTATCTGAAAATTTATTACCTGCAAATATGAGAGCCCAATACATGGATAAAATGTCAAGATGCTTGAAAGACTCAAATTTTATGATGTGTACACGAGACGTGCTTTGGCCAACTCTCTCGCTGTATTATCCTAGACTACCGAGTTTTCCACATTTCAACATAGAAGCTGATTCCTTGAAGAAAATAAACTCTCCAGCTGCTGAAATACTGCGGAATCCCAATGTGGAATCGCTTTCATCTGCCATTTCAGAGACGGATGTTAAAACTGGACAGCATGGTGATGCGACAGTGACAATTACAGACACGAGATTTGTTCCGATCTTCAGTGAACATCCGGAAGAACTGATATTGGGTATATTGAAAAATTTCCAATCTTCGTTACCAAATTTGCCTACCCAATCTGAAATACAAGGAGCCGCAGACAAATCAACGCCATTCGTAGCGACATTCACCGATCAACAAGGAAACATAGTAACCCTCGCTGAGAGTTTTCTGCCAGAATCCATACGGGAGATTTTTAGGAAACGAATGACCGAGTGCATGAGAGACAACTTATTCTTGGATTGTACGAGAGACATTGCATGGCCAACGATCGCTCAGTTCTTCCCTCGTTTGCCAAATTTTCCGAACATAGGAGTCTTGCCAGCACCGGCAATTGACATTCAGAAACCAGCCCAACAGCCGACGCTTCTTCCTCCTCAACTAGAACCAATTCAAACACTCCGGCACACAGTTCCTCAACCACTCGCTCAACCAAATTATGTTCCATCCAGTGTTACCTTGATCCCATCTAGCCCAGAGGATGAGGTGGAATCGCGAATCGAATTAACTCTCAAGCGAATTTCGTCAGTAACGAAAAATTCAGAACAGCCAGAGCAGTCATATGGAAGCAAGCAAGATCCACTGCTGAATTCTCTAGTGAGCGAAAGACAAGCTAGCGTCATAAGGATGTGTGAAAACCTTTTGCCCAATTCTATAAAGCCAGTATTTGTTGGTAAAATGGTTGAATGCTCGAGAGCAGACGCTTTTCCAAACTGCATTCGCAACATCGGTTGGCCAACCTTGAGACAGTATGTGCCGAATATACCAGATTTTCCAGACTTTAGTAACCTCGGCTCGTATCTCCCACAAGAATTTCCACAAGCACCGCAACTTCCTGAGTATCCGCAATCCATTCAGGTACCAGGTCTTGGCTCCTTTGGCATTCCGGGACAAAATTATTTCTACCCGTTCCGAATCTCCGGAGACGCGGTCGCTCATCAACAGTCTCCTTATATTCCTCAGTCTGTGATTAATTCCGGAGGACAGCTCGGTGGCTTTTACGGTTCTGGAAACCAAGGATTAACTTCGTCAGTAGGTGAACAATTTTAAGCTTGAAACAAAAACAGCATTCTGTACGAATTAGTCTTGATCGTCTCGACATTTGATTCCTTTTTCTGTTTCAGCAGATTCGGCGTCAGCAAGAGCCCGGGCAGTCACAGATTTATCTATGGTATCAACCGGAAATCCAACCAGCCAACCGTCCGATTTATCAAGCGAATCAGAAGCGGATAAACTAAGTGAACAATTGTCAGAGGGACGAAGGAAACGAAGATCGCTCGAGCCGGAGTCTTCACAAATGTTATTGGACGATTCCCAAAAATTTAATATGACGGAGTCCGAACTTCTTCAAATCCTGATCAATATGAAGAACCAACGAGACAAGAAAGAAAACGATAAAGAGACAAGCTATTTTGTTGATAGCTTAAACGAAACGATGAAGCAGTCTCTCAGTCCCCAGCAACAGGAAATACTGATTCTCGTCCAGGACATTAATTCGGAAACAGTGAAAGCTGGATTTATGTCCAGAGTTATTCAATGCATTAGAAGTCTCAGTTTTCTCAGATGCATGGGGATATTCGTTTGGCCTTTAATATCCCAAAACCTACCGACTCTTCCATCTTTGCCAACATTGGGTGGTCTCAATCCTTTTGGCAGATCTCAAGACGCTAATAACTTCGAAGAAGTCTTTGGTGTAAAAAACGACGAATTTGAGAGAGTCCTGCTCGAACGAAAGGAAAACGTTGAGAAAATTCTTGTCGATTGGTATCGTGGATTGGTGGAAGAAAAGTTCGAAAGGGACTACGGTTTCATGAGATTCAAGGGTTACGGTGATGGGGAAATCGGTATAAGCTTTAACGGCTTCGGACGAAAGGGTAAAGCTGCCAAGCTCAAGGATAACAAAAATCTACCAAGCATTTTAACGATAATAAGCGATATAATGGAGGACATGCTCGATCAGAGGGATTCAAAGTACGATCATTCTAAAAAACGGGATCATGCGAAAAAATTCAGACACGACAAGAGTCTTCACGATCGAACGTTCATCGACGAGAATAATGATCTCGTTACTGAAAATTCCAGGCAAGAATCCATCAACGATCATAACATCATATCGACCATCCTCGATAAAATAAGATCAAATGGAAGTGACGAGACCAGCGACACGAATAATTACCTCAGTGTTGACGATGCATATGAGGCGTTTGAAATGTTGTTCGGGACCAGACTAAACGAGCGAACGATCGAGAGACTCAACAGTTTCGACAAAACTTCCGATTCTCGTCATCGCAAAGATGAAAAGGAAAAAAAAGATCGTTCGGGGCTGATCCTGAGGTTGCCTAAGATCAACGAAGAATTGTTAAGTCGACGTATAACCGGGAGCTTGGTGGAGCTTGGTCGAAAAATGGAGATGCAAGTGTCACCTGTGGTTCCAGCGGTGAGTTTCGCCGTTTCATTATTCATACAGACGTTCCTGGCGCACGCGAGAGCCGCCGCATCGATAGCCGGAATGATGAGCAATATGGCCCTCGGTTCGGCGATGCTGACCATGCTGCGTCAAACTTTCTTTGGTCCGATGACTAATCCAAAAATTAAATATGTTTACGACCACGCTCCTGCAGGACCTGGGATCACCTGGCCACAACATATTCATCACTGAAACAAGAAAAAATATTATCTCGCCTCTTGAGTCTTGATCATGCAAAATCATTCCATTATATCGTTAAAAACTCATCAATGCTTCGATTAATTATTCCTTATTTATTACCGGTGAACTTGTGTTCTCTATATGTGAAGTCTCTATTAAGATCGAGCAATTTTTTTTTAATACTTCGTTTTTTTCGTCCCATTCGCTGTTGCATGATTTTCACGGGATATCGATGGTGTTGGGTAATCGTAAGTTTAACAATTTTCATTATAATTTTACAATAATTTCATTTACATCACCACGGTCAATTTTCCATACATATCGACTGTAACTCTCGATTCCATTTCTCATTCATTTTTTTTCTGTAATTGCGAAGACAAAAGAATATTTGTTATCTTCAGTTGAGCGTTTTTGTACTGCAATAAAAAGAAAAGAAAGTTTTGGTAAAAACCAGAGTTGTTAATTTTTTCCCGTATTTTACTCCATTACTGAAGTACAGTTTGAATAATACAATCGAGAAAATAATTCGAAAGAGCAGTTTCCTGTTGTCCTAGACAAGAATTAACTGCCGGTCATATCAGAATAAGTTCACGCCATATTGAGTAACTTTTGTCCCCCGTTCTATTAACTTTCACTGTCGTTGAACCCGAAGTAAACAAAGCTGCGATATAGAATTCATTTTCCTTTTGTTCCGCGCAAGAGAGCGAATCGAACAGAAATCGCCAATTTTTTTTCCGAATCGAGCGAAGAAAGTGCACAGAGCGCGAAACGATTTTTCTCAGTGACTTTTGAGCAGGGTCGAAAATTTTTCGGACACGAGCAATGTCGAAGATGCGTCGAAGAGTTGAGTGAAAAAAAAATGTGAATACGATACGGGAATGTCGGAGGTAAAACGACGAAAGAACTAGCCAACCAGTCAACGAACCAACACCCAACCGCCTTTCTCTTGCTGCCCCCCGGGCACGCTTTCGTCGCGAGACCGAGACTCTTCGCCAGTTCTCGTACAAACTTGATCCAGGAACGATCGCGCGAGCGCTCGGTCGGTTCTACAGTTCTTCAAAATGACTCGAAAATACCGTTAATCCGTAAAGAAAACAACACCGTGATTCTCGAAAAGTGAAAGTTCCGGTATGGAAAAGTAAATGCTCGCTGTAGGATCAATTTGAAAGGTATTTTTCAAGCACAATTAAATTCGACAGATTTATTAATAAAATTTTCCCTTAATAATAGCACACGATAAAATGTTCGCTTCATAATTTTGTTTAATTCAATAAAAATTTAATTTAAGTGTGGAATAAACCAGACAAAAAAATCTGAAATCTCGAAACGTATGCATATTGTACTTACAATAATACGAGCACGTGCTTCGGATTGACGTTCGGTGACACCAACGCCAGCACAGAGAGCTCTCCGCAGCGAAAGCATTGAACTCATCACCTGCGTCGTGTCGTCCTTATCGATGAATTTTTATCTCTTCTCGATACTATTCTATAAATATATTCAAACGTCATGCCAGCAGAGTGAATGTTTGGAAAGAAATCTGGATAACATTCAAGGTCGACTGGTCGAACGGGAAAATCCTTGTCCTCGGTGACTTGAGAAAAGAGAAAGACACTTGAAAAGAAATGCGTTAAATAATTATTAAAGTATTGAAAACAAAACTATAAAAAAATCGTTAAAATCATTACGAAGAAAATTGTTACTCAACTTTTTTATTACTAAATTTCCAGAAGACTCATATCGAAGTTTTACTCCAATTTCTAATCACAATTATCAGAGTGGTGATAGAGAAATGCAGTATTGCTGGTTTTACATTTCCTGATACGCGGGGTAGGAATAAATTCGCACGTTTGCTCGCTGCACGGAGCGAATAAACTCCGTACATTTGAAGGTATATTTATAACGAAAATCTATACTTATATTCGTACTCATTCAAGCGTGAATATAGAAAGAATTGCAATAAGCCGTTCGCTGCCAAGACAGCCCGGGTGAATGCAAAAATCTTTCAGAGTCGACAATAATTACTTACTGGTCAAACGGGTACCTGATACAAAAAAAATATGCGATATAATCATCTATACACACTTCATGAAAATAAATATATTTTAACGAGATCGAAATTTTACTTCCATTTTTTTTACGAAAAAATTTTTTCTCGGAAATACAATAAGTATTTGTGGGAATATTGTGAAAATTTAAATCTCACAAATGCATATCGAGAGCACGAGTTTACGAGCGCGTAAAGTCGACTTCGCGGTGGACGCTTCGTACACGCCGCGCGCTCCGAACATACGCACACTTCTCGTTTCGCGCAAGTTTTGCCTACGGTTACGAACGCGGGATTTGTTATGAAGGATAATTTACAGGAAAAAACCAGATTAGAGCGAGTGGCACTAAATTTTTTTTTCTTCCATTTCTTTGGACTCGGTACGAGGGCGAATAACAGATACAGGAAAATCCTGGTTCGAGTTTGAGAATGATATAAAAAATTGAAAGCTGGTAGTCGACCGGATTTTCATGGGCCAGTGACTTCATTTCCGTCTGGTCGTTAAGAGAATCAATAACCAAGATCTGAAATCAATTGAATTTTTAGTCAATTTTTCGGAGGAATTATGTCACGGGAGGAATGGGAAACAGTTCACTGGAACGTATTTCGCTTTTTTTCCGCTGTCTCTAATCAATGTTTACCCTCGAATAAATACGGAAAAAGAGCACTGTGAGAGAATCCGGAGCTCTCTAGAAATTTAAGCGTGTACCTTTGTTCGGACTCGCACACGAGGTCGAGAAATTCCACATTCTCACGATCGCATGCATATCTTTTCTTTTCAGGATAAATAGTCTCTTTTTTTCCGACTTTTGTATATAAATATTGTTCTCGATGCAGAAAAAAGTTCGCAGAAAAAATGCAAGGTTCCTACTTTCCAACGAATTAGCTTTCAAAATTATATTTATTCACTTCCAATTCAATTTTTCTTCATAAAATTTTCTTTCTTAATTATAATAATATTTAAAAAATTGGAGAATTTCTAAAATTACTTTCAGAAACAAAATAAAAATCGATCAGTAATCTTGATAATAAAGATCACGAAAATGGTAGCTTGAGATTTATATTTTTTTATGTTTCCAAGTCGGTCTGCAACCTACGTTTAGAAGCGTGGGTAAGATGAGCAGATTTGTCAAAAAAGGAAATGGTGAAACCCGCGGACAAAGATTGTGTCAGATTTATTTTTCTTTTGCTCGACTCAGGAATGCGTTTTCTTCGAAGTATCGGGTGTAATAAATATTTATCGCTGAAAAATAATATTTAGTGAAATTCAAAGGTGAGACAGGAAGCGAATCTAATTTATCAAAGCGTAAATGAAAAATCGAAGATTCTTCCAACAATGGATTGGAGAAGAATATTCATCTAGAAATTTGCATAAAGCCAGTTCAATATAACTGAATCATGTCTAGAAATGAATGTTAATAAAGGGTATAATAAAATTTAAATAATTTAAAGATCGAAAAATGAAAGAATGCTCAAATAAAAAGAAAACATGGTAATCCAATTAACTTTTTTCAAAAATAATAAAATATTAAAATATTTTTGCATTGTAAATAATATAATTAATCCTTCAAAATTAAAGTTTAATTAACCAATTAACTTTTCCAAAAATATTTTTGCATTGTAAATAATATAATTAATCCTCCAAAATTAAATTTTTTCCATACAAACACAATTCAATAAACGACATTAAATTAAAGTGAAATGATTTAAAAAATCACCGATTGAAGACGTACTTGCGACACGCTGTTCCAACAATTGAGTTAGCACAAAAAGTCTCAAAGATGTTAGAATCTCTCAAGTTTCACATCATAATAGTGTGAAAGTGACAGAAAAAATATCTCAGTCGACACGAAGAGTATTGTGAAATGGAAGCTACTAAAATTCATTTTTCCATTATTTACTTTTCCTCTTTAATTTCGATACTTAATGACTATATGGACCGTACACGACATGCAATCACATAATAAGTGAAATCAAACAATTTTTTTCAGGCAAAGATGGCAGGAGTGTTGTTGCTGTTGCTCGGGTTAGCAGTGCCAGCCATGGCGGGCTACATTCCACCAGGTCCGAAATACACGTGTCCCAAGGAACCGATTTACATTTATCCATGCACATGCACTCGTGGCAGCGACCAGGGACTCTTCATACGCTGCGAGAACACAAACCTTGCCAGCCTGAGTTTGGCCTTCGTCAATTTGGGAAACGACGGAGTTCCCATAGAAGAATTAATCATTAACAAATGTAATATAGAACGTTTTTACGGTCCTGCCCTTTATCCTTTGGAAGTGAGGGTCATCAGATTTATCGACACACCGATAAAGCTGATAGAGGAGCACAGTTTTCTTGGAGTCAATCGAACGCTTCAGGAATTGTACTTGAGTGGAAGCCAACTCGAGAAATTTCCTCGAGAGGCTATGAGCATCTTAGGAAATCTCTCGGTCCTCAGTATAAAAGGACAGAGAATGACAATACTCGCTGGCAACAGTTTTGTTGGCAGCATGCTCGCTGCGAAATTAGAAAAACTGGTAATCAGTGATGGAAATTTGTCCATGATACCGGCCGATGCGCTGACACCTTTGAAGAAGTTGAAAATTCTTGATCTTCATGGCAACGAAATTGCAGAGTTGAAGAGAAATCAATTCAAAGGCTTGAGAGATACGGAAATGCTTGATTTGTCGCATAATTTGATATCGAAGTTGGATCCATCGCATTTGGCGGATTTAACGAAAATGGGATGGTGCAATATGTCTCATAATTCTATCACTGAATTGAAACGGTAAATAGTCAATAGTATAAGAAATCATAAAATTATAGTTGATACTATTACTATAATGATTGATAACATGATAGTTGATACTATAATGATTGATAACATGATAGTTGATACTATAATGATTGATAACATGATAGTTGATACTATAATAGTATATAATATGATAGTTTATAGTATCACAAAATAATAGTTGTTAAAATGATAAATTTGCAGGATTTAATGCAAATTGTTATTTTCAGGGGAACTTTTGCTAGGAATTCCGTTCTCAAGGTTCTCAATCTCAGTCACAATAAGCTTAAAAAATTGGACGCCAACACTTTCCGAGGTATGAGATTTCTCAGGAGATTGTACATGAGCGATAATCTCATAAACGACGTTGGTCGTGGCACTTTCGGTTCTGTCACGAGAATCGGTACGATCGATCTCGCGAGAAACTTCATTAAAAAAATAGATTATCAGATGTTCCATCAGCTACAATTTGCCGAGGTAATGAGACCTTTCTTTTACAAATTCCCATAAAATAATTTTAAAAATATTATAAAATTGCAAATTACTAATCTTGACTAATTTTTTTGCAGTTGCTTGACGTTTCGGAGAACAAGGCGACGATTATTGAAAAACTTGCCTTCAAAGATATCTTTCTAGCGAGAGTAAATCTGTCGCACAATGAAATATCGACCATCCAAGCGGGAGCTTTCGAAAATTGTGCCAATATCACGATTCTCGATCTGAGTCACAACAAAATTGACAATATTACTAAATACGCTTTCGACAGCACGACGTACGCAACGGATTTGCGGCTCAGTTATAATTTGCTGACATCGCTGAATCAAGTAAAAAAAATAATGAAAAATAATTTATAAAATAAATATTTAAGAATGGAAAATTAAATTAAAACTTAAATAATTTTCAGGTCCCACTGCACAATATGACAGGCTTGAAAATTCTCAACGTCTCTCACAATAATATACAATCTGTGCCAAGACAAACGTTTCCGAAGCTCTACGAGCTTCACACGATCGATTTGTCACACAACAATCTTTCGGATATTTACAACGCCATTTTCCAAACTCTTTTTAGTTTGAGGTACTTGAATCTTTCGCACAATTCGCTGGAGAAAATAAAGCCTTCGACTTTCGGACCCCTGCCGACGCTTTTAGAGCTTGACATGAGCTACAACAAATTGGAGGAAGTTGCTAAAGGCAGCTTGACGAGATTGGCCAGTTGCAGGTCAGTTTGGAATTTACTCTTTTCTGTTTTTATAAAAAATAATAAAAGCATTTCTCGAATAAAATTAATTTTACTCATTTTTATCAAATGTTTCAATTTTCGTGAAATTGTTAAATTTCAAAAATTTTTTCAGAATGCTCACGGTGAAGAGCAACAATCTGAAAAAGATATTCCAGTTACCGATATCGTTAGGACACTTGGACTTTTCAGAAAATTCATTGGAAGAAATTCCTCCGACTGACGTCTGGCCATCGATGAATGCTCTTCTGACTCTTGATCTTTCCAATAATAGACTCGGTGATAATTTGCAGCATGGAAGCTTTGAGCCTCTCTTGACACTGAGAGTCCTAAATCTTCGTTCGAACAACATGACGAAGCCACCTTGGGCAGCTCTCAGCACTCTCAGCAGTCTGCAATATCTTTACATGCAGGTTGTTATTGTTGAATATTAAAAATCAATAAAAAATAATTTAAATAAATAAATACAATTAATTTTTCAATCAATTCAGGACAATGCCATCGAGAGTCTTGACAAAGCAGCATTCGGCAGACTTCCCATAGTATTCGAATTGAACTTGGCCAACAACAGGATACAAAACGTGAGCAATCGAGCATTCGAGGGACTGTTGCAACTGTTAACGCTGAATTTGACGAACAACAATATCAGTCACATACCGAACGGAGCGTTCCAGGGTCTCGTCTCTCTGCGAACTTTGGATCTCTCTCACAATAAAATAGAAAAATTGGACAACAAGACTCATGGCTTGCTCGACGATTGTCTGTCTCTTGAGCGATTGAATCTCAGTCACAACAGAATTTCGTTCATCACAAGGAAAACTCTGCCCTACGATCCTTGGATTCCTTACAGGCTCAGGGATGTTGATCTCTCCTACAACTCGATGCCGGTCATCACTTATGACTTGACGATCGGCACGAAGAAAGTGCAATACATGAATCTTAGTCACAACAACATTAACGAGATAAGAAAACGTAAGTCGTTTTGCAATGGACGTTTTGAAAAGCAATTTTATTTATTTATTTTAATTTCTAAATATTTACTAATTTTTTTAATGAATTTAAAAAATTTTAAAAAGCAATTTTATTTATTTATTTTAATTTTTGAATATTTACTAATTTTTTAAATGAATTTTTTTAATTTTGTCATAATTTAATAATAAATTAGAAATAATAATTAATTCACATTCATTGCAGATGTCATTGGAAATTTGACCTCATTAGTGACTCTGGATTTATCTCACAACGATCTAAATGACTTATCGGAAAAAGAGGTTTTCGTTCCGCCGGAAAATCTTACAAATGTTTATTTGAGTAAAAATCACTTATCGCATTTACCAATGGAGAAAATAGTGAAGATACGAAATCTTCGAACGCTCGATGTCGAGGATAACGAGTTCGGGACTTTTGACGAGAAATTAATGAGGCTCATAGAAAATGGAACTGTTCTTAAATACGGTGGTGAGTAAACGTATTTGTGAATGGTAGAATAATTATCACGATGGTTAGGCGATTATTTAATTTGACGTTGACTTGGTGGATCAGGAAATCCGATAAATTGCGATTGCTACGGTCGACCGGTGAAGAGATGGCTCTCGAGCTTACCGAACGTGCCGGACGAATGGACAAAAGTGATTTGCGCGAGTCCGCGCTTCGTGGCGGGAAAGCCACTCACGGAAGTCACGGAGGATCTGATGGGATGCAGCGAGCGTGAGATTCAGGACGATGAGAAATTCGCGATAACGCCGGACCTCAAGTTTCGAAATATCGATTAGTAAGAATCTTGAAAAAAATTTAATTACGTAAATTTTTTATAACTTTCCTTTGCGATCATTTTTCTTTTCGTAAAATTATTTAAGGGGGTTGATCAAACATCGATGATATTAGACAAAAATCTGAATTTAAAATATGTTGTAATTCAGATGAAACTGGACATATTAGAACAAAAAAAAG
>JAPYYX010002364.1:0-16545 GCA_030522605.1 Cremastinae sp. B BG-2022a | reverse complement strand
TTTTTCGAAATATATTTTTTTTGATAGCTCAAAATATTCCCTTTGAAGATTCTTTTTTGTAGCTACAATAGTTTCCGAGGTATCCAAAAAATAAATTTGCAAAATAGAAAAACTGCGAAATTTTGAGTTTTGAACAATTTTTGAACATTTTTTTTTATTTCTCTCCCTTGGTAGAATTTTGTTTTATGGCGAAAGAAAACTTTCCACCAAATTCCATCCAAATCAGAAAGGTTCGATTCCAACCATTTGTCGAATTGATATGGAATTACCCATATACGAATGAAAAATAAAAATATTTCTGTGTGGCATTTCATTTTATTTATTACATTTATTAATTTTAAAACAGTTATTGTATTCAGTGTTTCGGACAATCTTCGAAAAGAGTGCACTTGTCCCCATTACGATAATATCCTTCGGCGCATCGACAACGGTTTCTATAACAAATCTGGAAATGAAAGAAAAATTTTATTTAGATATAAGTACAAATAAAATGATTTTGGCATTATTGAAATGAACAAAGGTGACCCGTACTTTTGTACAAACTTTAGGCATGGGTAATTCGCAGCTTGGCTCACAGACCGGTCCACATAGTGACGTAACTTCATTTTCCCCACAATTTTGATCAGCACTTATTGTCCCTGATAGAAAGAATTACCATAATTTTAATGTTCATGACGTATTTAATTTCCGAATAATTCCTCATTTGTCACATTTTTAAATTTGATTTTGGATATTAATTGCATAAAACGTCATAAACACACACTTTTTAGCGTCAAGATTTATTTTTTAATTTTAAAAAGTGGAATCTTTACCAGAGCATGCAAAAATGCATATGACAAGAAGTAAAAGAGACGCAGTTTTCATGATTTCGGAGTATTCGATCTTTGAGAGCAAGAATTGTATAAACCTGAAGAAGAATCAATCCCGTTCCGCACCTTTTATACTGTTTTCGTGTGACCTCGCGTAGCTCGATTTCGCTATTTAAATACGCTTATTTCCCAACCTATAGATAAACGGGAATCACATCAGGTTTAAAAAAAGTCGATAATTTCATGCAAGCAGATAATTCACGAATATCCAACAAGAATCCTGACGGAAATCACATTCAGTAGCGTCCTCTTCACTCGAGGGTTATTCAAACTCTCTCTCCTGCAGAGAACCAACATTTCTCGGGTTTCTTGCAACGAAGCAAGTCTCAGTAAAAAATATATCACGTCATCAAAGTGAAATAATAACATCGTGATAGGACATTTTTTTCAACAATGAACAGTAATTTTTGGATTCTTCATTCGTGAAAATTTTTGAAAATAAGTTCTTTGCATTATCCCTACTAATATTATAAATGTGATTGTCAGTATGTTTGTTACGCTTTGACGCAAAAACTCTTCAACCGATCATCATGAAATTGTGTACACATACATATGTTCAAAGGTATTGAGAAGGATGTACGATACTTTTTATTTGAAAAAAAAAAATTTTCAAAAATAATTTTTATTGAGGGCAAAAAACCTTATTTTTATACACATTCTCAAAGGTATTGGGAAGGATACAGGATACTTTTTATTTAAAAAAATTACGTTTTGTAAATGAAGTTCAAGTCAATATCAATCAAAAGTTCAAGTCGATATCAAATTGAATCTAGGCTCAGTTGTTTAGTTATTTTCTTTCATTTATACGAAAAATACTATTTCGATTTTCGAGGTTGTACGAAAGCTATTGATTGAGATGTTTTTATTTGGATGTAATGATTTTTTATAGCTTTTCAAGGGGTTCAATGCGAACGAAGTCGCGGGTAAAAGCTAGTACAGAAATGAAAAAGAAGTATCAAAAAGGTCGAATAAAAAATAAAAATATTTCTTTCATGTATTTCATTTTATTAATTTTTTTTTCAATTCTGCAGCACGTCTATTCAGTGTTTTCGACAATCTTTGAGAAGAACGCACTTTTTCCCATCACGATAGTATCCGTTATTGCACCTACAGCCGTTTAGAATACAGTTCTGGAAAAAGATGAAAATTTTGGTTTTAGTAAAAGTGTCTCGAAACAATCTCCGATGTAATAAAATTAAAAAAATAATATTCAACGATATTCAGATAATTCTTTGTTGTACTAATTGAATGATAAAGAAATTGATCCTTACTAGTGCACAAATTTTAGGTTTCGGAAGTTTGCAGGTTGGTTCACAGACTGGTCCACATACTGCCGGAGCTTCGTTGTTCCCACAATTTTGAGCACTGATAATCTCTGATAGAAAAAAATTATCATAATTTTAGATTGTACAACTCATTCGAAATCAACTTATTTAAAGTGATGTTTATAAAAGTTTGTTTAAAGTGATGTTTAACCCATACGAGTGCGAGAAGGACAAATGCCAAACGGATTTCCTATTTTCTCAGATATTTTTGATGGTTTTGAAAAAAGAAGAGAATCACGTTACTCTTCGATGAAAACAAAACAACTTTTTTTCTTCGAAAATTGTTAATTTTCAAATAAAATAGCAAAGTTCGATTTCGCACGAAATAGGACACTTAAACAACGCCTTAAGGATGTTCTTGCGGAACTTGTGACTCAAATCGTTTTTTTACATTATATTGGACAGCGTGGAAAATTTCTAGAAGCTTCACCGTATAAAAATCGAAATATTAATTGTACAAAATCACACTTTTTAACATGAGCCCTTATAAGGCATTGCAACAAGTTTTTCAAAAAAAAAATCTTCATTTCTAAAGACGGTTAATCTTGTACAAATTTCAGCAAAAGTCGCGCATTGAGTCTCGGTATAAGTCAAATTTCATTTTGAAATCTTTAAAAATAATTTTAACTCACGATACGCAAGAACCTCCTTAATCATATAATTTCTTCTAAAAAGTCACATTCTTAAAATTAATTTTTTATATCAATCGAATAAAATATCATAAACACACACACTTCACGTGAAGATTTATGAAATAATTAAAGATATCGTTGATTTAACTTTGATTTCGTTTTGAATTGAAAATAATGCAATTTTTACCAGTGCAAGCAAAAACGCATAAGGCGAGAAGAAGAAGAGACGCAGTTTTCATGATTTCAAAATATTCGATCTTTGAGGCAAGACTGATGAAGAGTCGATTGAGCTCTGCCTTCTTTTATACTTTTTCTCTGACTTTACGTAACGGTAATTTGAAGAATTAAAAACCGACGCATTATCGTACTAAGTGAACGTGAAGCGTACGGTTTACGAGTCATCGATAATTTCATGCAGGCAGATAATTCACGAAAATGCAACAACAAGAATCCCGACAGAAGCCACATTTTGGTAGTTTACTCGTCGATTAACATGTGCTCCAATTGAGCGGAAGGAAAATGGAAATTTTCATGTGAGATTTTCGTGAATATTTTCACTCCCAACACATCCTGATGAAAAAATGTATATAAGAAATAAACAAAGGGCGTTTGTTATCAACATGTCACATTTTAATAGTTTACTCTTCGGTTAACTTATGATCCAATTGAGTGAAAAGCGAATGGAAATTTTGAGATTGTAAGGAAAAGTTGAGTAGAACAAAACAAAATTCGTTTTTTCTAATTTTTTTTTCATCGCGGTTCGATGGTAAATTTGCATGAGAAGCGATCATCAAAAATTGTAGAAATCGACGGATCTGAAGAATAATCGAAAGTACATGCAATCGTGACAGCCTCGGAGTAGAATGAATTATTATCACGAGCGAAGGAGAAAAATTTTTTCCTGATTTGAACACCTGTCAATGGAAATATTTGAGCTTTTTTATTATTTTTTCTTAACACACCTGTGGCTAATCGATCGGAAAATAGAAAAACATTTCTACAAAGGCGGAAGCACGATAAAACAATGAATTTATCGTATGTGTGGTATTTTAGTGAGAGAAAATTTCAATTATCCTTCTGTAAAAATATTTTTCTTTTTTAAATCATTGCTTAAATGAAAAAATAGTGAGTCATGTAAATGTACGATAACGTTGAGGAAAATTTCAATGAATATTTACCTTGTTGTTCATTGAAAATTTTCCTCAACTCGCTTTGCAATATAAGGACTGTATAAAAGTAGAAATATAACCCATTGGTCTTGTCTGAATTCGATACCAGCGATCATCATGTCTCGTTTCATTCAATTCGTTCTTTTCTTCTTCTTGGCCATCGTGGCCCTCTGTAAGCATTTTGATTCAGTGGATTGATTAATTATAATTATTTAAAAAAACATTTTTTTTATAAAAAAGTGCAAGAGTAAATCGACGTTAAAAAAAGTGTTTTTTTGTTTATAAAAAAACTAATTAGTTCAATTTTTGTCTTAGCCGAAGCTCAAATGGTTTGCACTGGTGGTGAATTTGATATGTGGACCAATTGCGGAAGTCAGTGTCCTTTAACCTGTGGCGAACCAAGTGATAGAGCATGCATCCAGGTACGTTCTTTTTAATTCATTTTGACTCGAAATTTCAGATAAAAACAAATTTTTAAAAATCTAAAAAGATTTCAGTAATTAAAACACTATATTTCTCGAGAGTTATTTATTCGATTATATTTTGGTGTAAACAACTCGATCGCTTGAATCAAATGAATTGCCCAAACAATCTTTGTCAACAGTGATTTTCATATTAAAGTGTGGAAATGCGTAGCCTTTTTTGTACTTAAAAATTAAAACTGCCTAATATATCATTATAGTTTCCTATCATTTAGTCAACAATTGTCAATTCTCGGTATTGAAAAAGAACAGCAAGACAAATTTATGAATTTTTCATAGAAGACATTGAATTTAGATGGAAATTGTAAAAAATGACTTTTGAACCAAAAATTGAACCATTGTCTGGTTTAGCAGAGAATTAAAAAAAATATCAAGAAAACTTTATGAATTTTTCATGATGACATTGAATTTAGATGGCAATTTTAAAAAATGACTTTAGACCCAAAATTTGAACTATTGACTGGTTTAGCAGAGAATTTAAAAATATGTCGAGAAACAACGCGCTAAAATTTCGGTTACTTATTGGTATTAGACAAAGTTATTATATATTAAACAAAGAAAAAATTTACCCTTAGAAGTAAAAAAAAATAAGAAATTTCTAAAGAGATATTTCATTAAAAATGGTACCATATAATTTTTTCCGCTTTCGTAAAATTTCGTCTGAGACAATTTTTGTTTTTGTTTTTACAGTCCTGCAGACCTAACACATGCCAATGTGCAAGCGGTTACTGGAGACGTTGGGATGGAATGTGCGTTCTTCCCAACGAGTGCGATATGTAAAACAAAACAAAAATTAACAACGAAAAAATTACAAAGTCTAACCACGTTCCTATTCCATGATTCTACATAGCGTTATGTAATTCGAACAAATACATATATAAATATATAATTGAGCATTTAAATGTACGTTACCTGTTGAATTTTTCGCTGAATTCCAACCTCGAAATCCTTGGAGACAAATACGAAAAAATATGTCCGGTAAAAAAAAAAGCGTTCCTAAAAAGGAGGAAAAAATGTGCGAATATTTATGAAGGTCGTTATTCGCAGCCGTTATCTTAAAGTAAGCTTTGGCGTATATTCCGCTCTCGCGAGTGCTGTATAAACTGCGTTCTCAAACTGATAGGGATCCCCGATATCGTATTTGGCATTGGAATTAATTTGCTGTGACACTCATCTTTCTTAAGATAGCTCATAAAGTTTTAGTTCCGCGTATGACTGCATTCATTATTCAAGAAACGATATTTACTTTAGCAAACGTATATACGTGTACGTATATAAACAAACATAAATCTAGAAAAATCATTTTGATAAGCTTATGTTTTTATTACATTTAGTAATCCAACGTACATACATGGAACAATAATGTACATCATTATTTTGTGTTTATATATGCTGGTTTTCTATTTAACGATTAAAAAGAAATTGTATCATTGGCCTTCAATTCTTGTGCTATATTGAAAAGTTCGTATTTTGTATTTATCAATATTTGTGTTCAATCTCCTTGAATGGAAATTCACTTTTATCTTCTCCGTGTAATTCTTACATAATGGTTCTCATAGCAAATGATAAAAAACTTCGGATAAGTCAGAGACGCATTTGGGACGCGTCAAAACGATTGACGTGGATACTGACGTCATAATGTAGGTCCCAAAATGGACCAAACCTAAATCGCATGCGCTCGGTCTGTTTGACATTTATTACTCTGACCGGTATTCCGATGTTACTAATCCTCAGGGAACACGCTATAAAAAAATCAATTAGAGCACACACAAGGTTAAGTTAACTGGAAGCATTTTAACGCGTTAAAATAAACTAGTGTCTGTCACGATGTTTAAATCCGTTCGACTTGGATCAGAGCACAGTAGATTATTCCGATTTCATTTATTCGGAATCCGCTCATTTCATTAAATTTAAATCTCATTCTATCCACCAATAATTAACACGAGCCAATGATTTTTTTGTCATATCAACCAAATACTTAGAAATTGTGAAAAACAAATTTATTTTATTTTGATATTCTGTACAACATTCTGTACATTCCAATTAAATTTGTTAATTAGAAAATTGAAATTTGCCTTCACAAAAATGTATTAACTTCCACTGTTCAACTTTTTCATAAAACTTCTTATAGACCGTATTTTCTTAATACTCGATGCTAATATGTTATTCAAACAATAATTGGAATTTCTCAAAAGGAATACGATTCCAATATACATACATGTAGACGAGAATGTCATCAAACTCATGCATGTGCTTTGGACTGCATTTAATGAAATACCATCGAAACGGAAAAGATAATAAATACTTTGCAAAACATTCTTTCTAACTTTTCCTCTACGTATGACCAATCGCCAGTTGATTTCAAATTCTTGATTAATCGCCGATAGAAAACAAGGAATCTGTAAAAACTAAATGTAAGTTTAGAAAGTATACAGATAACGCTCTTTGATAAAGTTTATACAGTCTCGAATTGATAACATGTTTTTCGGAAGAACCGAAAGCAGAAGATTAAAATACTTTTGGAAAGAGCAAACTGGAAGCAATCGTCGCGAAGAAGAGCAGACGAGTTTTGCGAAACGATCGATCTTATCTTTATGAAAAATAATAACAAAAAAACAAATTCGGGTATTTCTCTCGAGACGAGCAAGAACATAATAAATAAGATTTTTCGTCATTTATTTTCCCAATGCTCCATATTCGGTCTGAGTTCCGAAATATTGTGCGATCCGTGACAAAGATTTAATGACAAAAACATTAAGAAGCGAGCACCGTGTACAATAAAAAAATCACAAGATCAATATACCGCTTGAGAAAAACCCAGTGATGATCGTAATGGATTGAGGCATATTTTCCCAGGTTGTTGGAAAACACGAGACGGCAAAGGCATACGATAATGCGATCGGAATCACAGACAAGCCAGAGGAGGGAAGTCGTAACAACAATTAAAAATAAGAATGCAAAAAAAAGGCCAGCACTGACCGTATATATATTCTGATGCTCGTACGAGACGACAGAACATTCTCTGATCACTAACAGAACAGTAAACGTCATGGCAGCCAACGCAGTTCGATTCCTCGTCTTCTCTTTCCTTCTCATCGCAATTTTTCACTCTTGTAAGAATTCTTTGACACTTTAATATAAAAAATTGTTATTTCTAGAACTTTTTAGGTATAAAGTTTCTTCCAATCAGTATAGTATAAAATAGAATTAATATCAATTAATTGTCAAAACAAGGAAAAATATTTTATCTGAATGTTTTTTTAATATTTTTATTTTATTTTTTTTATTTATTTTTTTTTATTTTTATATTTTTATAATTTTTATAATAATTTTTAATAAAAAAAATTTTATTTAATGAGACGTCCACAAAAGGATTATTTTAAATTTGTTATAGTTATTACTGTTCATGAATTAAATTTTGTACAGGCGAATCAAATAAAGTCTGTGGTGGAGGACCGAATGATTTTTATACCGAATGTGGATCCTGGTGTCCGATAACGTGTGAAGAACCAAATCCTAGACCCTGCATACTTGTGAGTAAAATTTTTTTATTAAAAAACTTCAAATGAAATAAATTTTCACTCATAAGAACTTTACCAAGTAATAGAATTTGAATTAATCAAACGGAAAAAAATGACCGAAACTTTTAATTTAATTTTTTTTATAAAGAATCCCATTTTTTGCGTCACTGATGTGTATCATTACTTATTATTGGTTTTAATAATTTTTTATTTATATCTAGAGCTGCAAAATGAATACGTGTGAATGCAAGGCCGGATACTTCAGAAGATCTGATGGAAAATGTGTGACGCAGAGAGGATGCAAAGTAGGCCCTACAAAGAAATAGATCTCCAGTGAACTTGAACAAAAAAAAACCAAAAAACTTCATTAAAAAATTATTATTCCTGTCATTAGAATTATGAGCTAAAAATAAATAAAAAGCAAGAAATTTAAAAAACAACGTTTCCTGTCTTTGGGACTTTCTAGTATAGTTATTAGTTACAGTTTTCTAGTCTAGTTAGTGTAATTATTATCAAGAGTCAGGGTAGAGACTCGGGGCAAGTACATTTACGGAACGTCAACTGTACGTTTTCGAGCTACCACTATACTCTTTTTCTCCGAGTTCACTGTTTTTTGACAGATTAGAAATTTATACATTTTATAATTAATATTCGGTAGCTTTCTGCGTGATGATATAATGTCCGATATTTTTTTCTCTAATATCTTTTAAACATTGAATCCAAGGGGAGAAAGCATTATTATGAACCAGCTAACGAAAAAAACTCGAGGGTTCGAAATCAGTTAAAAATACAGTGAAACCTGAATAAGTGGGAAACCTCTATAACTGAAACTCATACCAAGATCCCGTCACGTTCGTACCAAAATACCTCTATTAATGGGACTGCAAAGCCTCGATGAGTGGAATTTCATTTTTTGATTTTTTCTATATATTGACCTCTATTACTGGAACAGGTAAGATTGGTTACCTCTATAACTGGGACACCAGATGAAAATATTAGTAAATATCCTCAGAAAACTCGAAAATATCCTCAGAAAATTTTGAAAAAAACATTTTCTATTTCTCATATTACCGAAGCCACTAAAAGCGACATAAAGCAATACAATTTCAACCGATGGAATTTTTTTGTATTTCGTCAAAAAATATGAACAGAAAAATGCGAACAGTGCTTCTCGCTAATTGCACTTTCTAAATAATCCCATTTATTCATATTCAGAATAACCCCTTGGAATTCGCTACCATTTTGTATACCTTCTTTTATATCTTTTTTACCACATCTCGAGAAAATTTTTTTTCAAACAGATCGTTTTAAATAATCATGAATTTTTTGATATTGACACCTCTATAACTGGGATAAGTTTTTTTTCTACTTCAATTAATAAAACCCTCTGTAAATAAGACTATCACTTGGATAAACCTGGATATCTGGGAAACTCGGTAAATGGGACACCTCTGTAAGTAGGACAAAAATTTTGGTCCTTTGAGATCCGACTTATCCAGGTTTCACTGTATTTCGTTTGCACACGCTACGAAGTTAACTTTATATTCTACAACTGAGACGTGAATATGCCTTCGCTCAAAACGTCAAGGCCAATTAACATCCTTCCGGAACGTCAGAATAAGTATTTGATAGAAATAATAGTTATTTTCAACAAACCTGCACAGAAAGTTGACATTTCTAGCCTATTTAGAGGGAAGGAAGTGTCACTTTTTGAGCAAACGCGATAAATCTCAATCGGGCGAAAATAGTTATTTACGCATTGTATATAGTAGTGGTGAAATAGTATATTATGACACAAGTGCGAAAAGGGAGCGAATACTGAACGGCATGAATGAGTTGTGCATAAACCTGGACTTGTGACGGATTGACCCTCGGCGAGGGTGAATCCGTCACAAGTGGAGGCGAATGCAACAATGACATGTCATTCGGTATTCTCTCATTTCCGCACAGGTATCACACCATACTTTTTTAATGGTTGTTTGAGACAACCTTTAATTGTTCATTGACGTTCACAGAAATGACGTTTACATTGGGACAAGATTCAGATCTTTAGTTTGACAACAAAATAAAATAAAACTGTCATTCTCGCACGTTGCCAATGACGACATGCAGAAAAGTAAAGACAGTGATGAAATCAACCATTCTGGCCACATAAAACGACTGTCGAAAAACGCACTTTTCAAGCAGCCATAAAAAAATATTGAGACAGGAAATATCGATTTTGACTGTTCGAATACTCGAGCGCGATTAGATCTTAGCGCAATCGTCAAAATCAAGATCAATAGAATTGAATCGTCGCTATGATTTTGACGAATCTCTTCCCACCGTCCAAATTTGAGAACTTTGTGCGAAGATGAGAGACTCGTTAGAGAGTCTAAGCACCTCGAACCGAGCGTATTGACATGTATTTGTCGATACAATATTATAAGAAAACTTTGTCAAATGTATTGAAGTTATTGAGACACGTGAATACTTGTGAAAAGAGTTCGGATAATCAAGTAAACTGTAAGTACCGAAATCTTGTGTGACATTCGATCTTGTTCTCCTATTTTGTGACTTGGTCCTCCAGCGGAACTCACTCTCTCCTGCTCTTATCTTCTTACATTTTTTATAAATACTTTGCTAATTTTGAGTAAATTAGCTGGCGCTCGACGTATTTAATTATACATAAAAATTATTCATTCGATAAAAAACCCTGACAGCCGATTAGGCTCACGAAGTGCCTTATAAGTCACCTAGATCCTATTGGTTCCTTTGTGCTATCCCGTATTGTGAGTAACCTCCGTCATGGTATAAGTCCGGTCTTGGTGACCAGGCTAAACGTGCTGGAGATTCTAACTTTTTCCAAACTACTGAGTGAATTGAACATGTTGCCCCAGAGCTTGTACCTTGCTATCGCTAGGACTGGGCAGCAGCAGAGTATAGGTTCGCTGCTTTCGTCTTCCTCTTCACAGAGCACTTTTCGTGCTCCTCTAGTTTGAGGTTATAGAGGTGAGATCTAAGAGCTATATGTCCTGTTAGTAGGCCAATACTGAGTCTCAACTTCTTTTTGTCCAGAGCTAAGAGTTCCTTAGTTCTGGTGGACAGTGGTTCCGTCATGAAGAGCTTCACTTGCCTGCATTTTTCCTCCGTTTTCCAGAGGTTGAGATGCATGGATTTCTGCTCTTCATGAATGGTTCTTTTGCCTAGAGCGAAGAGGACGCCGACAGTCTGTCGCTTCGGATCTTTTTCAGTCCCTAGCTTCGCCAAGCTATCCGCCTTTTTCGTTTCCTCGGTATCCCTGATGTCCAGGTATCCATATAAGAGTCAGTTTATTTTTCTCTCCAACTCTGTGTGCCGCCTGCATACATTCCCATACTGTCAATGAGTTGGTATATGTTTTTGAGATAGCCTTAATTGCTGCTCTGCTGTCTGAGTAAACGAGAATTGTTCTACCATCGGTTTCATCAGACAGGGATAGCTTCATACATTCATGGATCGCTGTGACTTCAGCTTGAAATTTCGTTCTATACCGGAGATGAAATATACTTGCCTTGATATTTTGAAGAATTTGCATTATAATTTAGAGTGATTTTCCATCATGAGAATTCAAGTACCAATGAAAATAAATGAACTTCGAAATAAAGTACCGAATGCGATAAAAATTAAAAAATAATATTCTATTAAACTTTTTAATCGATGAGCTAATTTGATACTTTTTTCCTTCTTTTGCGGTTTCGTCTTCTGTCACTAAAACGGACTTTTATCATTCAGCAAAGTATCTCCAGGAAGCTTTCGCACCGAGTTTCATACGCAAAACGAGAGAATGTAAAAGTTAGTAAAGTAAGTTTCCATTTTTATCCAGGAGGATTCATACGCCCCGGGAAGTTAAAATACAATTTCTCGAGCCTTTCAAATTGTGTCAGCTGCGTATATGAAATATTTCTTTACCAGAAAAATGTTTCACCAAAAATCTCATGACCTATACATATTTTTGAAGTACATCTTTTTCTAAAGCTTTTCACTGTTAAATTTTCGACCTACTTATACTATTAAAAGTTTGTTTTAATTCTCATAATGTTTAATAGAGACTTCCTTTCGCATTTAAAATTTACCCTTTTTTGTTTTTAGTACTAAACGAATAATAAATAAATTTCTGGCTCTCACAAAACAATTTAAAAACGTCCTGAATAATTGGAACTAAAATGATCGTCGACCTTGCATGCTCATGACTATAAGTGAGTTTTTGCGTTAAACGAAATTCATGTATCGATCGGAAACTTGAAATTAATTAACGTACTAATCCATTATCGCAATCTCCACTCTTTTAGCGAAGATTCATTTTGACCTATGATTTCATTTGCTTAATGTAGATGCAGAAATAAAAAATATGATTATCCGTGAGAAAATTTATAAAATCAGGGCTATGTGAAACGAGGTCAAGAATAATTTTATCATTTATCTTCGTACAAAAAAAATCATGAAAAATTTTGTATAAACATTGGAAAAATTAGCAATTATTTTCAATCTCGATCCTAACAGAAATATTATTTTTCGTATCAAGATAATTGCCGATATTATCTCAACTGCTACTTACATAATCTGGAAACTCTCTTAAATAATAAAAAAATACATTTTATTGAAAAAAAAACAATATGATGTCACAACTTGTTTTTAAAATTTTCGTTCCATCTTTTGTGTATACGTAAAACGGTAATGCGACGCATCATTTTTCTTATGGATATGTAATCATCGCTACATGTTTGTACGTCACTCGATATAAAAACCGGGAAAGTATTTATAATGATTACCAGTCGCAAATTGTGTTTTCATCAAAAAATTTCTACGCATCATTTATTCGCAATGTCCCGACAGTTGAAATTTATAATTTTCGTTGTTATTACACTTTGGGCAGGTATGAAAAAAAATTTTGCTTTAAATATTGAGTACATGATTAATATTTTTTTTAATTTATAGAGAGTATTTATTCCATATGACACTTTCAACTGTAATCATACACCAATTTTTGGATTGATGAGATTAATTTAATATATTTAATTTACTTTAATCAAATGAATCAGATTAATATATCATAACATTTAAATATTTATCAATCGAATTTCTAGAAAAATAAAATGTGAACTGTGTTCGAAATTAATTAATTTTATGAAAATATCGACAGTTGCGTCCGCTCGGCAAGGTCATCGTTGCTATGGAGAAAATGAAATTTGGCATAGATGTGGCACTTTGTGTGAAAAAACATGCGTACCCAGAGGTTGCCCCAAAATTGTAAGTATATTTCTAACTTTGATCCTTATTCCCGAATTCGAAATTAATTGTTGGTATCTTACATTTAATCGCAATTCAATAACATGTAATAATATAATTTCCTGTTCGTATTAACCCTTAAAGGGTAACGTCGGGTCACTCGTGTTCGATGCTTAAAAAAGTAATTTAAATTGCTTTAAAAAATCTAAACAAATTCACGTTGACTTGTTAACTATCCTAGAATAAAAATAATTCACGATATTGCAGATTGTTTTTTGTGTATATATTTTTTCATATAAATATACACAAAAACGTGCGAAATACACTTTTTTCAAATTTCCGAGGCACGAGTGACTCGACGTCACCTCTTTTAAGGGTTAATATCAAAAAATACAATCCTTATAAAAACTCATACACATAATTTTTTTATTAAATTTTCAGCCCTGCCGAGAACCCGGTTGCAGATGCAAGGACGGATATTTCAGAAACAACGACGGTGACTGTGTACTAAAACGCGATTGTCCGAAATAAATCTTACTATTAATGAATGGCGTAATGAATAAGAGAATATTTTATTCTCAAAAATAATGTAATATATCAAAAACATAAGAAGTAAAACAAAATTTAAAAAAAATTGAAGGCATTATTAATACGAACACTAAAACATCTGGAATCATCGATGAAACGTGCGAAATTCATATCTCTTTTATTTGCTCTCACCAAATATCATTATTGACCTCCGAAATTCTTTGTGGAACGTGTGCTTATAAATATCGGATCGAAGATGGATTGATGACATTTTCAGTCAAATTATTTCGTCTCAGGATCGTTCAACGATGGCTCGAATTTTCGTAACGATTGCTTTGATCTCCGTTGTGATTTACACTGGTAATTTGTGCAAAATATCTTATTTTGAGCTTTCCAAACACAATAAAGAATTTTATTTATTCTTTTTCAATATTTAATTCTTTGACTCACTTTAAATTAACAAATTTCGGATCCAGATTATTTCATTAAATATTATCTAAATATCCGCCTAAAAATTTATTATTGTATTTTTTATTTTAATTATTATCGTTTCTTGTTCATTTTTTTAGCATCGGCATCTGGAAGCAGCAAGAAATGTCCACCAAATTCCGAACCCAGGCTGTGCGGAAAACTATGCGAGCCAACGTGTGAGAGGCCTGAAGAACTTATCTGTGATCCAGCAAATCCAAGAGTAATTATTTTTGAGAATTTTTATCATTAATAGTAGTAGTAGGGAGTTTTATTTGCATAACCTTGTCGGTTTTTACAAAATCATAAGAACAAGCACAATCAGAAATAAAAAACGAAGAGTTCTAAAATCATATAGAAAAACAAATTAAATAAAAATAAAAAATTGCAATTACATTCACTACTATCTTACATACCCTTTTTTTATATTTTGTTACTCTGCATGTACATCGTTTTCTTCGCGATTATATCCAATTTAATAGTTCTCACATTTTTTATAAACATTTTGTAATTCTCTGAAAAATTTACATACACCAGTATACATTGGTCTTTAACGTTATTATCAATTTTCCTTAAATTCCTGTACATACATTTCTCTCTCCAACCCATTCAATTTTCATCATTATTAATATTTTTTATAAATTTCTTATACTCATTTGTTATAGAGATTTTCACTTTCATCGACTGTATATTAGAATTCTAGCGATTTCGATTCAATTTCTATATATTGCAACAATAACTTATCTAAATTTTTTGTTTATTTTACAGCTCTGCAAAATGGATTGTCGATGTGTCAGAGGTTACGTCAGAAATCGTAGGACTGGCCATTGCGTGAGAGTGAGCAACTGCTACAAAAAACAATACAGTAACGTTCCACCTGGTGGAGTACCAGATATGTTTGGACCTGATAACTCACCTGATACCTTCAACCCTTAGAAGACCGGGATTTTAGTCACATTTTTTTACTCAAAATATGATCATATCTCTTAGTTTTGACCCTAATAAAGTACCGATTACAGTGTGATGAGTGTTAATTGAGGCTTTATTCTGTGCATTACACTTCTCATTCATTCTGATGATGACAAAATGACAACGACGGCTATTGAGATAAATCGTAATTCGTTTAAACATATCGAAACTAGAAGTTTTATATATTTGTTACACTGAATATGAATAAATATTTTCAACGTTTTTATCAAATGTTATTGAACACCATTTAACGTTTTACGTGGTAAATTTTTCTATTCTGCGTGCAATAATGAACGACGGAAATTTCTCCGCATCAATTAGGGAGACATTTTTTAAATTTTTTATAGTTTTTACATTTCGTAGCAGAATGATATAAGTAGTTCATTGAGCTCTATCCGGAGTTGTACAGAAGTTCAAGTTGAAGAGATTGGAATTTCTCCCGAATTTTTGCGTCAGACCACCGCGTCAGAAAAGGGAATCTAGCGAAGACGATCTCAAAAAATGGAAGGGGAACCCGTCAATCCTGTAATATCCTACATAATCATGGTCACGGTCAGATTGCATTCGATATAAAACCAGAAAAAAATCAAAAATTCCAACCAGTCGCGAATTCGGCTGTTAACTAAACATTTCCCCGTTTCGTTCATTCACAATGTCCCGAAATTTGCAGTTTATAATGTTCATCGCTATTACACTTTGGGCAGGTATGAAAAAAAAGATAGTAAAGAATATGCATCACAAATTACACTTCGTTACAAGCAGATACTAATTGTATTCAAAATTATTGAAAATAATTAATTTTAATCGTTCAATAATGGACTATACCTCAAATTATTGGAATTTATCAAAGTTTCGATAGTTGCATCAGAAGAGGAAGGTCATTGCTCTGGAGAAAATGAGGTTTGGCATGAGTGCGGTACACTGTGCGAAGGATCGTGCCAACCCAAAATTTGCTTAAAACTCGTAAGTATATGTCAATATACTTTTTTTCTAACTTCGACCCTTGATTCTTATATTTAAGGTAGCTCTATAGATGCCTTCAAATCAATCAATTTTGTCATAGTTTATCTCTGTAGCATGCGGTTTTTGAGCTTATGTTCATTAGGGAGAGTTGTTGCAAATTGGTTCAAGAGAAACATACTCAAAAATCAAGGTCATCTAACATGACCTTGAGCTGCTACGTACGTATAAAAAATGAATCTTACGATTTTTTTAAAAAACAAAAGGAACCTTCTACGAAGTACTAAAAAGAGACATGCAAAGTTTCAAGACGTTTCACCATCTAGAAGTCAAGATATTAAGGATTGAAAATCGCAATATTTAACATGGGCTCTT
>JAPYYX010002363.1:0-18758 GCA_030522605.1 Cremastinae sp. B BG-2022a | reverse complement strand
TTTTTCATCGAAAAAGGTACAACTCCCATAAGAATACGTGTTAACTTCTTTTTTAAATATCTTCGAAACCGTCCTCTTAAAGTTCACCAAATTTGGCAAGGGACTTTTTAAAGCCTTTATCTACGTTTATGCAAAGTTTCATCAAAATCTCTTTTTTTGAGGTAAGGGGTAACATCCTTAAAATTGCGAGGGTGTTTTATTTTTTGTGTAAAATCGATTTTTATTTTCTTGGACCATGCAGTAGAGTATAAAATTGATAAATTCGTTGAGTCCGAAATCGCAAATGATGATAAAATTCTGAAAATTTTCGATGTCTTTGTTAGACATTAATTTTAATAAAATTTTCACCAACCTCGGTCATTCGAGTTCCAAAAATTCGATGCATCGATTTTTCGGTCTCACTGGCAATCAGCGGTGAATCGCAGGAGTCTTCTTCCCAAGTTACGTTGTATCCCGCGGCCTGAGGATCCGGTGGCCAGACCAAGCGCGCTTCGATCTGGTCCCCAGCGCACTGACAGATCAATCTTCGAACTCGCAGTCCTGGATTGTGCCTCTCGCACTTTCGCGAACGTCCCTCACCATCCGCTTGAAATAAACGACTGAAATAAATGTCCGACTTGATGCTCTTTCGCACATCACGGAAATTAAAAAAATCTCGAACTTTTTTCAACTATTATCAAATTTTATTCATCTTAATTTCCTTTGCATTCTTTTGACGTTCCTTTCTGAATCAATTTTTTAAAATTTGTCAAATTTCGAGAATTTTTTAATCCACGGATTTTTTAAAGAAGAAATCATTTTTTTGAAAAATTGATTAATTTTTTTTATTGAAGATTGTTTTTTACCGTATTTCTCGTAATCCGTGCTATTAAATACTTTCGACGCTTTTCTCGAAGCTAAACGACGTCCGCCGTACACAGCTACCGCTTGGACTTGAAGGAAATATTGACATCCGAGCTCAAGATTTTTTATCTCGTAGCAAACCTTGTCCTGATGTGAACAACGAAAGTGAAATATAAAATAAATTTAATAAATAATTGTTTTTTAAATTATTCCAAATTGCAAAAAATTAGGACTCGTTATTTGCGAAGATAATTAAAAATGTGTCAAATTTGAAAATGATTCACTATGAACGATTCAAGAAATGTTATTTCAGAATTGTCTCAATTTAATTTCTTTTACAAATAGAGCACACAAACAATTTTATAAAAATATTAATTAAAATTTGATAAAATAAATAAAAGAATTAACCTTTGGAACAGTTCCGTGGTTAACGAGAATCGAATCGTTCGCCGGTCCATGGATCAGTCTACTCCAGAATAATTTATAAAACATGATCGGAACATCGGAGGGTGGTGGACGCCATCGCACGAGGATTCGAAGTTTCCCGTCAGTTTGTACCCGAGCCCCGCTCAGAGAGAAATTTCGTGGCTCGCGTGGATTTTTCGGTTCTGAAAATGGATTTTAGAGTCGAAAAATAAAATACATGTATTTCGAAGAAACGAGAACGTTAGAGACATATTTTTGAAATAAATGCCTGCAGTCTTAAACAGTGCCGAAGGTGAGGAATATCCGCGAGAACCGTTAACGTTAACGGCGGCGACGCGAAATTGATACCAATGTCCACTTTTTAAAGCAGCACGCAGAGAGGCGTGAGGTTTGCTCGAAACGTGGCGAACCGACCAAGAGCTCAACCGAGATTCCAAATAACGCGGACCCAAAACGTGACGCTCCTCGACGAGGTAACGTACACTCGAGTCGTTTGCCGCTTTCGTGTTTCCGTTTAAATTCCCTATTCTCCAGCTCAGAGTTACGAGATTGCTCTTTTCTCTTCGGATCTCTATGTTTTCCGGTATTGGAGGAATGTCTGAAAAAATACATAAAATTGGTAAAGTCAATATTTTCGTGAAGGAGCTAAAACTGTCGAAAAAAATCTAATTCCAAACATTTTTGTTCGATTTTATTATTTTGAGAAAAATTTTGATTTTGCATTAAATTTCAAATTATCGACGAAAATAGGTTTAGATTTTTGGCCACAACATGAATTTTTAAATATCCTCTGCAGAATTATACAATACAATGAATCAAAATCTAAACGATTATAATGTAATAATTAAAGAGTGCAATTTTTACTACAATTTTTTTTTTTTTATTTTTACTAATTTTTGCTAAATTTTTACTAATTTTTGCTAATTTTTACTAAATTTTCACTAACTAAATTTTTACTAAATTTTTACTAAATTTTTACTAAATTTTTACTAAATTTTTACTAAATTTTTACTAAATTTTTACTAAATTTTTACTAAATTTTTTACTAAAAATAATTTTGCGCTAATTATAAAAAAAAATCTTTCTTTTACCAAAATCAAAAATCAAATTTCGATATTTTTATATGTAGAACTTAGGACAAACCATTTCGATCATCGAATACGGTAGGTCTCATGCATGTGATACCGCAATCGTTCGGACAACATTTGGCAAGCTCGGGACACTGCGAGTCGTTGGCACAGGCGACGATGCAGGCATTCTCGAACGGCGACATTGAGTTCTTCTCGGGGCAGTAGCCGGGTTTGGTGTAGTTGGCAGCTAAACAGTTGTCCATGCACTGCTTTACGAGCGAGGCATGCAAAGAGAAAGAGAAAAGAGGAAAGAAAAATAAATATAAATCCACAAGAGCGAAAAGGATTTTTGTTTCTTCATCGGGATCGTGATGAAGAAAAAAAGAAGAAAAGAAAATCGTGACGAAGAAAAAACGGGGAGTCCGAAACGTTTCATCCCCACAGGTCAAATACCTGACGTGCAATCAACTTTTTTTACCTCCTTTCGTATATAATAAACGGTTCAATGTTTCGTCTTAAACATCGAGGAAGGAAGATATAAAGACAAAACGTTTTAACCGGATGGTAATAAGTTTATGGGTTTTATGATGGTAGATAATAAGTTGTTGTGGCAAAAGAGGGGAACGGGAGGATAAAGATCGAACGAGCGGCTTGTAATGAAGGATCCTTGGCTGGGCAGAAGCCGGGACGAGCCCGAAAAGGGGCAGGCGGAGGGCTTCGTGCAGCCTCCGGGACAGAACGCGATATTTTAAACGTTCCGGAGTCCCTCATCTTTTATTTTTCTCCAATTTTAACCGCGAATTTTGGGAGCAAATAAGAACGAGAGCGCATGCGAAATTTAATTACTATATATCTTTTCGTATGTATTCGGGATCGGAGTCAAAATCAAAGATATTTGCAGTTTGATCGAATCGTGATCGTCGATAGTGATTTTGAGATAACGCGATTTTTTAAAGTTTGCGAAGTCTCATTTCTTTTGAATTTTTCTTCAGCGATCAGTTTGGAGTTTTTCAGTTTACTTGCGTGACTATAAGTCAAATTATTGACTCAATTTGATTCATTTTTGAGTCACCAGAACATAATTTAATTAATTAAATTTAATAGAATTTTTTTCTTGTTGCGAAGTCTCATTTATTTATCTTGAATTTTATTCAGGAATCAGTTCCGATATTTTCAGTTTTTAAACGTATTTGAGTCAAATTATAATTTTTGACTCAAATTGAGTCATTTTTGAGTCACCACAAAATAAGTTCAATAAATTAAACTTGATAAAAACTCTTTTTCATTACATTTACGGAACTAAGTCAAATCATCATTTTTGACTCGATTTGAGTCATTTTTGAGTTAAGAGCATGACGAAATAATTGCGACAAGTTAAGTTTGATAAAATTTACTTCATTTTTTTTCTCGGTCTATTTATGTAACTGAGTCAAATTATCATTTTTGATTCAATTCAAGTCATTTTTGAGTCAAACTAAATAATTTTGATAAAACGTGTGAATTTTTGAGTCACCAGAACATAATTTAATTAACTAAATTTAATAGAATTTTTTTTCTTGTTGCGAAGTCTCATTTATTTATCTTGAATTTTATTCAGGAATTAATTCCGATATTTTCAGTTTATTAACGTAACTGAGTCAAATTATCATTTTTGACTCAAATTGAATCATTTTTGAGTCACCACAAAATAAGTTCAATAAATTAAACTTGATAAAAACTCTTTTTCATTACATTTATGGAACTAAATCAAATAATCATTTTTGACTCAATTTGAGTCATTTTTGAGTCAAAAGCATGACGATATAATTGCGACAAGTTAAGCTTGATAAAATTTACATTTTTTTTCTCGGTTCATTTATGTAACTGAGTCAAATTATCATTTTTGACTCAAATTGAGTCATTTTTGAGTCACCACAAAATAAGTTCAATAAATTAAACTTGATAAAAACTCTTTTTCATTACATTTATGGAACTGAGTCAAATCATCATTTTTGACTCAATTTGAGTTATTTTTTAGTCAAAAGCATGACGAAATAATTGCGACAAGCTTGATAAAATTTACTTCATTTTTTTTCTCGGTTTATTTATGTAACTGAGTCAAATGATCATTTTTGATTCAATTCGAGTCATTTTTGAGTCAAACTAAATAATTTTGATAAAACGTGTGAATTTTTTTTCTCATTGTATTTATATGAGTTTAAGATCGTATTCGAAAGATTTGCAGTTGGGTCGCTGCGATCTATTGTAAGCGGGCGTTCGCACGCTCGTGATTTCGTTGGTTGGATCGGGAGAGGGAGAGAGAAGCGGAGATAAAAGTTCTTCTGGGTCCGCGATCCTTGGGAGTCCTTCGCCGGGGCTACGGCGGCGTGTGTGGCCCCGGCCACCGGCGATCCCTCCCCGGCTCTCGGCCCAGCGTGGAGCACACGGCCAACAGCACACATCGCGAAACGCATAAATCATTCGAGTGTCCGAAGAAAACTGGTTCGCTTACTTATTGGCCTACTTTTTATAACAACCAGAGGCTCGGACAACGCACCGTGAATCCGCGCACGTCACTGAAATACGTGAGAATCGGTACGGTACGAATTCCATTTTTTCACGATTTGAGGAAGAACTCGAGATCGAGTTTGTCCAAAGGAAAATACAGGAAATCGACTAACTTTTAAAACTTGTTGGGAAAAGTCTCGAGAACGAAAAAAAAAAACATAAAATAAATCTTTTTATATATTAAAAAAATTACAATAATTGAATACATTGATAATTGATTATAAAAAAAATTAACATAATTTCAAAGAGTCTTAAAATTTTATAAACATTTTCCAACACCAAAAATCGAAATTATTTAAAAAAAATTAAAATCTTTACCAAATTTTTCCAAAATCTTGTACAATTTTACCCACTTTGCAGATAAAGAAATTTTGCTCCAAATTATTATTTTGTCAAATAAAAAAAATGAGGACCGAAAAATGAATAACGAGAATAAAAGAATCGTGACGGAAGTAGGAAGAGGAAGAGAAGAAATGAATTACAGGAGGAAGAAATAAGAAGATTGAACGAAGAGCGAGAGAGAGAGAGCAGAAAAAAGGAGGATAAAAGCTGCATGGGAATATAAAAGAGCTCGCTCGACCTTCGATCGAAATCGTCGGTTAAAGGCGTACCGGATCGCTTACCGCTCGTGTGCTCTTCCTTTTGTACTACATATAATATACATCCGCACGAGCCGCGATTTCTCGGTTCGCGGGTGCGTTTATAGCGTGTATAGAGCGTGCAAAACCTGTTTTTCGATAATGTCGAAAGGGCAACTCTGTTGCGCTCCATAATAACGAAGAAGCTCCGACTTTAACTTAATATACAGCCGAAGAGAGTTTCGAACGAATAATGAGCAAGAGAGATGAGATTCGAGGGTTGTCACTCGAGGCGCATATCTCATCCTTCGTGTAAGAAAAAAAATTTATCAACGAAACGTCATCGATGATAATTCCTGGACTCACCTCATCAGTTGGCCCGGAATCGGTGCATTTCGCGTCGCAACGAGCAACCCTCATCGAGTCGTACTCCTCGATGTACTTGCTCCACGAGGAAAGGCAAACCGGCAGGAGGAACCACCATGGCCACAGTCCTTGCAATTATAATTACACTCTCGTTGAGTCACGATTAAACGAAAAAAAAAAAAAAAATTTTTAATTTATATATATTTTTTTTTTAAGATTTTTTTTTCTTCTTTTTTTGTGAATTACGTACTTTTGAATCCAGGGACGATCATGAAGTCGCAGCGACGTCCAGATTGATCGATTTAGGGACGAGTATGAATTTTATTTTTTATTTTTTATTTTTTATAAAAAAAAATTTATATATTGAGTCGGTGGATAAATATTGATTGGAGCGAAAGAAAGAGAGACGATAGAAATTCGTTTCGGATTTGAATTGTCTCACGGGGTAAAAGCCGTGTGGCGCCTATGGAGATGGAGAGTTCGAACTGGGGATCGAGTTTGGTTTTGTGACCAGGCGATCCTTGAAGCACGGCTTCTCCTTCTATACCTCCGACTCACACCATTCGTTTCCACTACCCCACCGGCTCGGCATCCACCACCAGCCAGCCGGCCGGCCGGCCATATCACACCATCCTCACCACCATCACCATACGGGCGCTAACATCGACAGATATCGTTATGTGCCAATGACCCAATCATCGTATTTGTTGAAACGAAGAAAATATCCTGCGTATCCTCGAGATTTTAAGGAAAAATAACGTCGAAATTGACGTTTCATGTGCACGTGACCCAATCATCGTACTTGTTAAAACGAAGAAAATATATCGAGATTTTAAGGAAAAATAATGTTAAAATTAATTGACGTTTTATGTGCCACTGACCCAATCATCGTATTTATTAAAACGTAGAAAATATATTGAGATTTTAAGGAAAAAAAAGTCGAAATTAATTGACATTTTATATGCCACTGAGCCAATCGTATTTGTTAAAACGAAGAAAATATCCTGCGTATCCTCGAGATTTTAAGGAAAAATAACGTCGAAAGTGACGTTTCATGTGCACATGACCCAATCATTGTATTTCTTAAAACGAACAAAAAATATATCAAAATTTTAAGGAACAATAATGTCGAAATTAATTGACGTTTTATGTGCCACTGACCCCATCATCGCATTTGTTAAAACGATGAAAATACATCGAGATTTTAAGGAAAAATAATGTCGAAATTAATTGACGTTTTATGTGCCACTGAGCCAATCGTATTTGTTAAAACGAAGAAAATATCCTGCGTATCTTCGAGATTTTAAGGAAGAATAACGTCGGAATTGATGTTTCATGTGCACATGACCCAATCACCGGATTTGTTAAAACGATGAAAATATATTGAGATTTTAAGGAAAAATAACGTCGAAATTGACGTTTCATGTGCACATGACCCAAAATCATCGTATTTGTTAAAACGAAGAAAATATATCGAAATTTTAAGGAAAAATAATGTCGAAATTAATTGACGTTTTATGTGCCACTGACCCCATCATCGCATTTGTTAAAACGATGAAAATATATCGAGATTTTAAGGAAAAATAATGTCAAAATTAATTGACGCTTTATGTATGCCAATGACCCAATCATCGTATTTGTTAAAACGTAGAAAATATGCTGAGATTTTAAGGAAAAAAAAGTCAAAATTAATTGACTTTTTATATACGCCACTGAGCCAATCGTATTTGTCAAAACGAAGAAAATATCCTGCGATGGTATCCTCGAAATTTTAAGGAAAAAATAAAATCAAAACTAATTGACGTTTCCACTAATCGAATTTCAATATCCAGACATACTTCGTATTCAACAAAAAATTACAAAAAATCCAGAAATCGAAACCCAAAATCGAGTTCAAATTCAAAAAAATTGCTTCTCGTCCTAAAAAAAAACAAAAATCCTCTCTTACGACTCTCCTCAGAAATTTTTCTCTACGCGAGCTTTCATTCATGCCAGCCATAAAATTGATATCCCAAATCGCAGCATCGAAAGCTAAATTATATTGAGATTTTAAGGAAAAAAATTCGAAATTAATTGACGTTTTATACGCCACTGAGCCAATCGTATTTGTTAAAACGAAGAAAATATCCTGCGATGGTATCCTCGAAATTTTATGGAAAAAATAAAATCAAAATTAAAATTGACGTTTCCACTAATCGAACGTCAATATCCAGACATACTTCGTATTCAGCAAAAAATTACAAAAAATCGAGTTCAAATTCAAAAAAATCGCTTCTCGTCCTAAAAAACCAAAATCCTCTCTTACGACTCTCCTCAGACATTTTTCTCTACGCGAGCTTTCATTCATGCCAGCCATAAAATTAATATCCCAAATCGCAGCATCGAAAGCTAAAATATATTGAGATTTTAAGGAAAAAAAAGTCGAAATTAATTGACGTTTTATATACGCCACTGAGCCAATCGTATTTGTTAAAACGAAGAAAATATCCTGCGATGGTATATCCTCGAAATTTTATAGAAAAAATAAAATCAAAATTAATTGACGTTTTTACTAATCGAATGTCAATATCCAGACATACTTCGTATTCACCAAAAAATTACAAAAAATCGAGAAATCGAAACCCAAAATCGAGTTCAAATTCAAAAAAATCGTCCTAAAAAACCAAAATCCTCTCTTACGACTCTCCTCAAACATTTTTCTCTACGCGAGCTTTCATTCATGCCAGCCATAAAATTGATATCCCAAATCGCAGCATCGAAAGCTAAAATGAAAATCATGAAAAAGTGGATTTTGAAAAAAAAAAATGAAAAAGATCTTTCCTGCATCGATCGACGTGTTTGCTGATGGTATGTTTTTCTCCGGAGATATCACTGATGGTTGAGAATGAGAATTACGCAGTTGTATCTTAAGTGCGTTGTTTACCACATCCCCGCTCACGAAAGGGCCCTTTTTTTTCCTTCGGGCAACTCAGCGCGTGTTTTCGCTGTTGTTGCCGATATGCTCTCTCGGTTGGTCTACGGTATTATTGGCAGTAAAGTTAACGTTTAAGTGTTCTCGCGAGAAGCTCACCAGTCCCTCGCGCACAGGTCAGCGAGTATTAAAACACTTTTCTGAAACAAGAGTTATTTATAGTTAGTCGTTTCTATCGCGGGTTTTGATTTCTCATTTTTTTCCACGCCCGATTTCCTGTCAAAAAAATTATTATTCGGACTCGTTGGATCGTACGACTGAAAATTGCAAGAATGTCATTAGAGGAAATTGCAAGATTTGACAATTAAAAAATGTTCAAAAAATACTAAAAATGAGATTTGATATCCTGTCAAAATTTTCTGTCAAAAAAATTATTCTTCGGATTCGTTGAATCGTACAAGTGAAAATTGCAAGAATGTCATTAGAGGAAATTGTAAAAGTTGACAATTAAAAAATGTTTAAAAAATACTAAAAATGAGATTTGATATCCTGTTAAAATTTTCTGTCAAAAAATTATTCTTTGGTCTCCGTGAATCAAAATGATCGAAAATTTCCAGGACTTTGTTGAAGGAAATTGCAAAACTTGACAATGAGCTTAAAAAAATGCCCAGGATTTTGAAAATGTGTCATTACGAAGGGTTTTTGGTTTTTTTTTTATTTTTTTTCTTTTACTGTTTTCTTCCTCAATTATTTTGTTCGCGTTCGTTAAACTCTGAGGCTCCCAGACTCCTTTTTAGTATCTTTCTGAAGATTATCTCCTCACCCGTTGGTACAGATCCCGTCAGAGAATAACAAGCGGTTCATGGAACTTGTCTCGTACATGGCATTGACCCTAATATCGAAGTGTTATGCATTTATTACCAGAACACATGCCCTCTCGTCGCTGTTTAGCGATGCTTTATAACTTGGCCATGAATCGGAGAAGCCTTTATCCGACAACATTCCTCCTGACGTGCTCTTTGCCACACGCAAAAAACACGTGAGACTCGCCCCGAGAATCGGATTTCACAGGATTCCGATACCTCGCACTTTTCTTTCCTCGAATTTGTTCGAAACGAGTAAAAAAGAGAATCTTCCTTGTTCGAAGGATTCGAAGGATCGTGTACGAAGGATTTTTTCAACATTTCGAAGCTGAATGATCAATTAATGATTTTAATCCTTACCAATTGTTAATCTATGGCAATTGATTTTACGATATTTATGTATGTGAATGTCGGAAAAATGACAAATAATACAAATTGAATTAAGGTGATGTTCAAGGGTCCTAGATCGTGCAAAATCGAACTTTGCTATTTTTTTTGAAAATAAATATTTTTCGAAGTAAAGAAAAGAATCACGTTCTCTTTCCATCGAAGAATAACGTGATTCTCTTGTTTTTTTCGAAAATATTAAAAATCTCTGAGAAAATAGCAAATCCGTTTTGCATCTGTCCCTCTCGCACTCGTAGGGGTTAAATATCACCTTAATTGAAGAAAATATTTTTTTATGAAGTAGTTTTTTTTTATTTCGATACCTCGCTCTTTTCTTTCCTCGAATTTGTTCGAAACGAGTGAAAAAGAGAATCTTCCTTATATATTCGAAGGATTTTTTCAACGTTTCGAAGCTGAATGATCAATTAATGATTTTAACCCTTACCAATTTTTAATCTGTAGCAATTGATTTTAGATATTTATGGATGTGAATGTCGGAAAAATGACAAATAATACAAATTGAATTAATTGAAGAAAATATTTTTTCATGAAGTAGTTTTTTTTTTTGATTCCGATACCTCGCACTTTTCTTTCCTCAAATTTGTTCGAAACGAGTAAAAAAGAGAATCTTCCTTATCAATCAATAATTGATTTTAATCCTTACGAATTTTTAATCTATGGCAATTGATTTTACGATATTTATGTATGTGAATGTCGGAAAAATGACAAATAATACAAATTGAATTAATTGAAGAAAATATTTTTTTATGAAGTAGTTTTTTTTTATTCCGATACCTCGCACTTTTCTTTCCTCGAATTTGTTCGAAACGAGTAAAAAAGAGAATCTTCCTTATATATTCGAAGGATTTTTTCAACGTTTCGAAGCTGAATGATCAATTAATGATTGTAACCCTTACCAATTTTTAATCTATAGCAATTGATTTTAGATATTTATGGATGTGAATGTCGGAAAAATGACAAATAATACAAATTGAATTAATTGAAGAAAATATTTTTTTATGAAATAGTTTTTTTTTTATTCCGATACCTCGTACTTTTCTTTCCTTGAATTTGTTGGAGAGGAGAATCTTCCTTGTTCGAAAAATTCAAAGGACCGTGTACGAAGGATTTTTTCAACGTGTCGCTTTTTTCCCGAAAATCCTTTAATAAACAACTGAAATTTTCACTTGACAATCATTTTTATTGATACGCTTAAATAAATCTACTTCCACCATGATATTTTAAAATTTTTACAAATTTTTACAAAAAAATGAAGAGTCTCGCTTTTTAAAATCAATGGCATTCTCGCTGAGGATTGCTCCCATCGTCGCTGAGACTTTCAAAAACCGGTCCAACTATGAGCCAATACACTAACAACGAAACAACAATTATAGAAAAAATCGTTATCAGTATCGGCTTGATTTTCGCTCGACATCGTTCTCCCCGCGTTTGTTCATGGGCTCCGTGTCGTCTCGCGTACGCCTGCATCGTCACTTCAGCGATTCCTGAAGATTTCACATGAACCAAAATTAAAAAAAAAAAACAGAAAAAATCCAAAATAAAAATTCAATCAACCGAAAATTCTTCACCTTGATTTCTCCATCGATTCTCCATTTCACTGATTATTTTCGATCCGTCAGAAAAAAATCGCGAAAAAATCCACTCGGACGAAAAATGATAATGAAATTCACGGAGCGCGTTCCTGAGTGAAGTTTCGTAAGACGGTCGATCCGGGAATGAGCGAATCTCAACTTCTCGGACACGTTGGAGTCAGATAGAAAAGCAGAAACCATCCAATAATAAAAAGCCCTTAAAATTTAGAGCGATCGCCCGTACCTCATGGCTGTCGGTGTACTCCTCTCCTCGAGTGCTTTTTCTCGAGAGCTCGCACACGGTGGATTTATAACCGAGAGAGAGTAAGGAGAGAATACGCGAGTTGGAAAATTGTATGACTATAGGGATCGTCAGGCATCAGGGGCATAAAGATTCAAGAGGCTCGACACGTGCCCCTATCGTCGTTGCCACTGTTCCGAGGCCCACGCTTCGCGGTCTCGTTCCAACCAAGACCGGAAGTCGACGCGATAGATATGCCAAAAAAAGATGAGCCATAAATCCTCTGGTCGCAAGAAATCACGGCTTTCTCCTAGCGAAACTCGCGAAACGAGAATCATACTCGTTTCTCTCCGATATGAAAGAAAAGAAGCAATTCCTTTTTCGATGTATCAACGAACGAACGAGATTCCCACATTATTCTTATTTAAATGTATCTCACGTTTGATATAAACCGGGTGGAGCTAACGGGTACACTCCCATAGTCAGATTCTCACGATTTTCAGATCTCTCGTGTACGAGGAGTAGACGTTGGAAAAATTGAAAATTTCGATTATATGTTTTATGTAATTTTTGCTGAATTTAGGAAATAATTTCGGAGTTGGAGTGTTTTTTTATTTTTTGGGGGTTTTTGACGTTCAATTTTGAAAATTCTCAGGTGCTCCCAAAATTTTCGTACTTTTCGACACATTGGGAAAATTGAAAATTTTGATCGTGATGTTTTATGTAATTTTTGCTGAATTTAGGAAATAATTCGGAGTTGGAGTGTTTTTTAATTTTTTGGGGGTTTTTGACGTTCGATTTTGAATATTCTTAGATGCTCCCGAAATTTTCGTACTCTTCGTCACATTGGGCAAATTGAAAATTTTGATCGTGATGTTTTATGTAATTTGTTGTTGAATTTAGGGATAATTTCGGAGTTGGAGTGTTTTTTTATTTTTTGGGGGTTTTTGACGTTCAATTTTGAAAATTCTTAGATGCTCCCAAAATTCTCGTACTCTTCGTCACATTGGGAAAATTGAAAATTTTGATCGTGATGTTCTATGTAATTTGTTGTTGAATTTAGGAAATAATTTCGGAGTTGGAGTGTTTTTTTATTTTTTAGGGGTTTTTGACGTTCAATTTTGAAAGTTCTTAGATGCTCCCAAAATTTTTGTACTCTTCGTCACATTGGAAAAATTGAAAATTTTGATCGTGATGTTTTATGTAATTTGTTGTTAAATTTCGGAAATAATTTCGGAGATGGAGTGTTTTTTATTTTTAGAGGGTTTTTCGACGTTCAATTTTGAAAATTCTTAGATGCTCCCAAAATTTTCGTACTCTTCGGCATATTGGGAAAATTGAAAATTTTGATCGTGATGTTTTATGTAATTTGTTGCTGAATTTAGGAAATAATTTTGGACTTGGAGTGTTTTTTTATTTTTTGGGGGTTTTTGACGTTCAATTTTGAAAATTCTTAGATGCTCCCAAAATTCTCGTACTCTTTGTCACATTGGGAAAATTGAAAATTTTGATCGTGGTGTTTTATGTAATTTGTTGTTGAATTTAGGAAATAATTTCGGAGTTGGAGTGTTTTTTTATTTTTTGGGGGTTTTCGACGTTCGATTTTGATAATTCTTAAATGCTCCCAAAATTTTCGTACTCTTCGTCACATTGGAAAAATTGAAAATTTTGATCGTGATATTTATGTAATTTGTTGTTGAATTTAGGAAATAATTTCGGAGATGGAGTGTTTTTTTATTTTTTGGGGGTTTTTGACGTTCAATTTTGAAAATTCTTAGATGCTCTCAAAATTTTTGTACTCTTCGTAACATTGGAAAAATTGAAAATTTTGATCGTGATGTTTTATGTAATTTGTTGTTGAATTTAGGAAATAATTTTGGACTTGGAGTGTTTTTTTATTTTTTGGGGGGTTTTTGACGTTCAATTTTGAAAATTCTTATATGCTCCCAAAATTTTCGTACTCTTTGTCACATTGGGAAAATTGAAAATTTTGATCGTGATATTTTCTGTAATTTGTTGTTGAATTTAGGAAATAATTTCGGAGTTTGAGTATTTTTTATTATTTAGAGGTTTTTTGTCGTTTAATCTCGAAAATTCTTTTCCAGCATTTTCATACCCTCCGTCACATTAAATAATGAAAAATAAAATCTAAATTTTTCCTAATTTTTCAAATTTAGAAAATAATTCATTCAAGTATTTTCTTTCTTCGTCTTTCGTCACATTTCAGCAATTAATAATTTCAATCAAATTAACAAAAGATTTCTAATTCAAGTATTTTCTCCTTAAACTTTTTTCTTTTCAACTTATTAATTCTTCGCTGATCAACGAGGGCCAAGTGTTCTGATCACAGAGAGACCTGTTATTCGCTCTTCCTCTCGGAACAAGCGAAGAAACGAGTCTCCGGGCAGAATCCTGCGGCGCATCGTTGTTGTCTTAGGTGCATCGGGGCAGACTCCACTCCGAGCTGAGTTATGCGCTTCTTGACGCAATAACGAGCTGAGAATGATACCCACTGAGAATTGAATCACATAAGGAAACTCGTGCATCAACAAAAAAACGAAGAAATGAAAAAAAAAACTTGAATTATTGCAATAAGTTCATTTACCGTTATCTCTCTCGTGATTGAAAAATCTCAGAGAGCCTTCCAACTTTTTGCTCCCATTTTTTATCCACCAATTTTTATTTCATCGACCTATTAACTTTCCTGCTCGAAAATAAAAAACCGAAGACTATAAATTCTCGAATAACGAGGGGCGATGACAAAGAATCGGTTACATCATGAAATGAGAAAAAAAAATTTCGTTTTTTCATTTTCGTTGAGTTTTTAGCAGCCATGCTGGACTGATGAACGGGGAGAAAAAGAGACGAGAGAGGAAAAATTCGAGACCGCCCATCGACGTTCTCTCATCGCTTGTGACGATCTCGAGTACGAGATCGCGAGTCCCCGCGTAACGCGGACAACTCAAACGACTCGTGCATGACAACGAGTCTCAGGATTGGCTGTTCGTCGTCTATGAGAAATATATTCTCGCTCGAAGGCCCCTCCTGAGGCGTTTGTTCGTCTATCTTGTGAGTTTTCGGCCCTACTCCTCTACGAATCGTTTCCCTCGACGCCCACGAGCACGAAATCGTCCTCGATGAAGCTTCCTCGAGCTTTTTTTTTCGTCTTTTCTCCCATGGCTCGACGATCAGTCGGTTGACAAATCTCGCTGAAGAATCATCCGGGAAGTTAAAATTAATTTTTATTTATTTTTAATTAAAAATTTTGTTTGACGATTATTTTTAATTAAATTGTTTTTAATTAAATTTGGCTCGACGATCAGTCTGACGAGTCTCGCTGAAATCATCCGGAAATTAAAAATTAATTTTAATTTATTTTAAATTAAATTTATTAATTTCATGAGTCTTTGAATTGGAGTGAGAGATCGCATTATGGAAATGAGTAATTGATTGTGTCTAGCTCGTGAGTTATCGAGTCAGAATATATCGTGAACACTCGAGACTCCGGCGAGATTGAGAAAAGAGAGAGGCGGGAGGAAGAGATTGCGAATTAAGTGCAACGTGTACTGTAAATATTATCATCGAGGATGAATTCTTCGTCTCAACAATCTTCGATTAATTATGAGAATTTTAAACACGATGCGTTCGTTCTACCACCGACGCCTCCGACTCCTCAGAGGCCGCTGTCGCAGAATGATTATGACGAATTGCCTCTGAGGTATGTTCCTGCTGCTGAACATTTTTGGAATTGCGTGGAAAATGGGCAAATTTCTTCGAGTCAATGTTACGTTGAGCCTGGTGTCAGATTTCGAGACGTCGACGTCAATGAGAATTATTGGAGGTAATTATCTTTTGGGGTGTATCGATTATAAAATGTAGATATCAAAAATTTGTTAAATTTGGTATAATTATTTTTTGGGACGTGAAAATTAATAAATTGTTTTTTATTTTGGAGAATTGTATCTTGATATGTTCAAACAAATTTGTTTAAAGAATAGTAAATTCAAAAATGCAAATTAAATCGTTTAAATTATTTAATTAAATTAAAAAAATTTTAAGTGATAAATTTTTCAACAGCTTCGTAATTCTTGTCGATTAATATTTGATCAAATTTGGCAAATGTTACCCATTCAAAAACTAAATTTCAATTCCATCTTGTAATATTACGTCTTGATTTCCAAATGTTAGATCAGGACATAAATTTAATTGAATGATATTTGATTAAATTTGATTGAATCCTAATTATTTCGAATTCGTCTCTAATCATTGATAAATCTTTAATGTTATTTAACGTTGTATCTCATCGAGTATGGTTTAAATAGGTTTGAAGATTACTCGACCAACGGTGATGAAAACTTCCCAACGAATTTTCACACTCAAGTATCGACGTACGAGGCGGAGGAGAGATTTTATACAGAGTCCAGGACACCGGTATGCTCGTCAGTTTTTCGTGGATGGGAAATAGCATGCGCGCCGTGTATACCGGAGGAACGAGACTCCCTTCGTCCAGCGATTGATCAAGAGACTCGCCTGAGCGAAAAGAACGAGGGGCGTCGGGATCTCTCGGTGGAATCGATCGATCGATTGGACTCCGAATATGGTCAGTCTCCACTTTTCTTCATCCGATTCCTTCGTCCTCGTGGCTCGCTTCTTCGAATCTTCACCCATCGTCCCTGGTGGGTCGTCCATGGCTTTTTAATCCGACATTTGTTGGTAATAACCGATCGGAGGAGAAAAAAAAATATCCTCGTAACGTTTACGATTCGTGAGACGCCACCGTAGCTCCGACCGTAACAGAACCCGTCAAGACTAAATATTTATCCAATAATGTTTCTAACGAGATTGCATTCGAGCGTTATGCAATTCTTCATTACACACACGCTCTCTCTTTTTCTCTTCTTCTTCTCCTCCTCCTCCTCCTCTGCCTGTTGCTTCTCTTTTTTTCCTTTTTTCCTCTCTCAGCGTGTGGGAATCTGTGGATCTCTCGTCGCTGCGCGCTCATCGCGAACCCGCAGAAGAAACGATGCATCATCCGTTCTGGGCTCCACTCGCTCGCAGCTCTTCGACTTTTTCTCCGGCCTTTTTTTTCCTCTCACTTGGACTTTTCTTCCGGGTTGTCCTCCGCGTTCTTCCTTCTTGAAAATCCAAGTTCTTCCTTCCTCAAATTTCTGCAAAAAAGTCCCAGATTTAAATAATTATTTGCAAAGTTTGACTCGAGCAATCGTGGCAGATTCTCGTTAAAAAACTTTCAAGATTGTGGAGATTTAATCGGTGAATGTAAAATGATGAGTATCAGAAAAAAATTGAGTTTTTTCTGTCGTTGTGTTTTTACCAAGATTACGTCAGTCTAGCATCATCGTTTAATACGGCGGTGCGGAAGAAAGACGCGGAATCTCGCGTTGATCCCATGACAAGATCAACCCACGTTGTCAACGGGCCATGTCGAGGGAGAAAACACTTGCGTCCTGAATTCAAGCGATCACCAAGCTCGACCACTCGTGATGACAAACGATTGCATTTTTTTCCAGACTCGACGTCTCGCAGACGCGCTCGTAATAGCGACAAACCACGAAAGGAACGAACTGCCTTCACCAAGCACCAAGTTCGTCATCTAGAGTATGAATTTTCGCACAGCAATTATTTAACGAGACTCAGAAGATACGAGATCGCTATTACTTTAAATCTGACGGAACGTCAGGTGAGGATCATTATTTTGTGACATTGTTTTGGATTTTTATCTGATGATTTTTTATACTCCTAGGTCAAAGTTTGGTTTCAAAATAGACGGATGAAGTACAAACGAACCAAAGGAATTACCGCGAATCCTGCAACGAACGAAAGTACGGTGTGAGAATAGAAATATTTTCGAGATTTTGATGCTCTCTACAAGAATCTTATCTTTGCAGTTTAAATACCAAAAATGTTTTAATATTAATGATAATGAACAAGTTGAAGTGGCATTGAATAATGGATTACTATGTACAAATGTCGAAGGTGAATGAGAATAAAAGAATTTGTTGTTTAATGAAAATATTTATGTATTTATCCTTTTTTAGAACTGATTGGAAATTCCAATTCTATCCCTTGCTTCTCTAACTTATTCGACAGTTTGCTGAGTTTCCGGAGTGATTTTTTAACGAATTTTTTGTGCTCCTCGACGGTCTCATGAGCATTCAGCTTCCTGATTTCCTTGATTCTGTTCAACTTTTTGGGGTAATGTGCTTTCGTCCATGTGACCCTTGTGAAATATCCATTGTGTTGTTTTTCAGGTGGAATATATGTGCCTGTAATGGATAGTAATTAAACAGAAGTAAAAAAAATACTTTTTAAACATATATTCAAAAATTTAATGTTTGCATAAAACTTTTCTTACTCTTCAATAATCTTCCGCACATCAAATAATTATTCATTGTCTCCGCTGCTATTTTGGCAACTTCTAAATCAATGAACTCAATGTATCCATAACCACGACTTTGGCCAGTCTGCAAAAGTATAATACATTATTATTATGGGGTTACATCTAGTTGTCGGCCAAAAAAAAGTAGAATTTTTGTCAATTTTTTTTGGGAAAACGACTGCAGGTTTCGCTCTGTCTTTTGCTTCATAGTGAAAGGTATATTCTTAACTACGTTTAATAATTTTTTTATTATAAACCCTTCAAGGGTTTATGTCTAGTCAGAATTTTTTCGAAACAACTCTTTCAATATCAGTGACCACGATATCTCAAAAACGAGTCGATCGATTTACTTGACCTTTTGGATACTTTTTTTTCATATCAAAACGCAGTCCTTGATCGAAGGATTTTTTTTCGATGCATAGTTTTTTTTGTATCAAAGAAAATGAAGTGATTTTTTCGAAGAAATTTAGACTTTCACTTTCAACCACCGACCATTTTTTCAAAAATTGATATTTTATCAAATCCTTCGATCAAAGA
>JAPYYX010002362.1:0-25509 GCA_030522605.1 Cremastinae sp. B BG-2022a | reverse complement strand
CCTTGAAGTCGGAAATTTTTCTTAGACACCCCATTCCCCCCCGCCCCTAAATTTGCTGTTTTAAAAAAAATCAGGGCAGAGATAGAGAGAGAAACAGATTATATCGGCTGAATACATTTTTTAATAGATTTAAGCCTATGACATTATAAAGGTACAGAAATCGTAAAAATGTGCTGGGAACATTTTTTTTCAAAAAAAAAATTTTTCTTAAGATTTTTTAGGGAGGGCCGTCTTGCCCCGAAAAAAAAAATTTTTTTTTTTTCAGAACTTGGAAAACTTTGATAGATTTGCTTAAAATAAGACTAAATGAAGTTAATCTAACGATTAAATGCTTAAAATAAGACTAAATGAAGTTAATCTAACGATTAAAAATTATGAAAAATAATTTAAAGGCTTAAGGGGGCCGTCTTGCCCCGGTCTCCCCTATACAATATTTTTTACAAAATCGTTCTAAGAAGTTTCGAAAATTATAATGCCAAAAAGTAATTAATTTTTTGAAAGTTTCAGACACATGACGCAACCATTTAAATGCAACACGTGATGATACGCGATCACGTGTAACGCTTGCATTGCTAAATAATAATCTCGAGTAAAAAAAAACAACAACGCGACTGTTTCCGAACAAAAGTCATCTGCCTCTGTCACTGAACGGATCTGTTTTCCCGTTAACAGGAAAAGAAAAAGAGACTAGAGAAAAAAAAAGTATACGCGAATTCGCGCTTTTTCTACTCGCTCGAATCATTAAATTCTTTTCTTTTTTTTCTATTTCTTTTTTCTTCTCTTTCCTCTCTTTGGCGAGGTCATCGCGTGAGTTCTCCCGTGAACTCGGCGACGTCCCATTGTGTTCCCGTTCGCAATTCAGCGTGCAACGAGGTCGTACTCTGCCCGGTTCACGGGCATTTGAAAATAAATAAATAAAATAAACATAAAAAAAAGATTTTACTCCCGTTCCCGTTGCTTCATCGAATCGATCGCCTCCTTTTTTTCAAATATGCAGATAAAATGAAATTTGTCAAAAAAATTGTTTACTAAAAATATTTCGGAGACTTCGGGATCTGAATTTTGGAGCAAAAATTCTCGAGACGTTTCCCACAGGACGTCAAGTTATTCGTGCGATATACAAGAGTTAAAGATGTTTTTTTCCTTTTTTTGGACAAAAGTTAGGCGGAGAGGGAAATTGTCGTAACATATGTGTAACGCGCGATGGGCGTTACCCGTGGTCGTTGCGGTCCTTTCTCTCCCCCTTTTTCTCGTTTTTTCTCCTCCGAGCACTTCATCCCTTTTCGTAATAATTGCCACATCCTCGGGACGCAACCCCGCGATTCACGCAATGAACGAGCCCAAGGCGAAACAACGGGCGATCTCCTTCTCAATGCAGACTTTTTCAGAAATTCAATTCCCTATACTTTTGCTACTTTAGGCAAGAATATTATTTTTCGAAATTGAATAATGAATATACTTTAATTTTATATCATCAAGAAAGAAGTCATTATTCTTACCTTTAGTTGATAATTTCTATTAGGACGAATCGGAGACGAAAAAATAGTAAAACCACCAAAAAAGACGGTTTGATGATTTTTTTGTATTCTTTAGCACAGGAAATGTGTCACTTGATTTATTTTATCAATTTATGAAATAACACGTAAAAGATGCTAAATGTTTACCGACCACTCATGCACCAATTTTTTTTATCAATTCCTGATCAACTCATGATCATGACGTGATCAGGTCATCTTTAGATAAATCGATCAGATACAGACATTACCAAGAAAATTGATCAGGATATCGTATTTGAGGTTGACCTAATCGGATCCTTATTCCAATCCAGACTAAGTTTTCCTAAATTGTTAATTTTGGAGAGAAAAAGAAATTGATAAATTTGTTGAAAAAATAAATGACCCTCGGGGTTTTCCTATTCTTAAAAGAGTACACATTAATCTTTAAATATTAAAAATAAATTAAATTCGATATTCTGGTCTATTATTGGTCTTCGGAGATCCGACCAGAACGAGTTGGCGAGCTCGCGTGCTTTCGAACCTCTCGCGGTCGAATAATGAAAGGGGCCCGGTACATTTTCGATCTAAATCAATTTCTTCGTTTCTCGAGCGGGCTTGCAAAACTCGCGGACTATTTTCCCCGTCCTTTTCCTCATCCTCCAAGAAATTTCGTAATTCGTGGCTGAAGGGTAAAAAACGTACTTGTCAAAAAGATTTTTTAGAATAAAAAACAAAATCCTCGCGTGCGTTCCGAGGTGAAAAAAGTCGCGAAAAAAGTGGATAAAAAAATGGGAGAAAAAAATCGTTGCGTGGAGACAATCCGCGGGACTCGTTATTTTTTCCAACAAAAAGGGGAAAAAATAATTTTGAAAAAAATAATAGGGAAGATTCGAGCTTCATTTTTTGGCGTATTGCCCGAAGCTTTGTGAAAACAAAAAGTATTGAAAAATAAAGAGACCTCTGGTGAATTTTGCACGAGGTGAGGAAATCACGAGAGTCCGAAAATTGGCGCTGGCTTCGTTTCTGTCGAAAATGCATAATTTATTTCTGGAATTGGTGCTCCGATTTCAATTTGTCCGGTGAAAAAATGAGGAAAAAGATAGGAGAGAATTGTCCCGGGAAATTGAAATGCATTGCGGCGTGACGAGATGCAAGGCCGGACGAAACGTCGTTACGTTTCGATGTATGATTTTTCTTTGGTGCTCGGTCGAGAGCTCGCGAAATCGGGATTAACGGCCTGGGGGGATCGTCCGAGCAATTAGCGAGCTTTTAATCCAGCCCGGTGAACAGAACTTTCGGACGTCTGAATCCGGCGCATCGCATTTTCCAGTTTCTCCATCAGAGAGCCAACGGCCAGAGGTCACGAAGCTTCGGAACCTCGCCTCCGGCCTCCGTCATCGCGATTTCGCTCTAATTAACGTCATCTGCCTAACGAGGCCCGCGCAACTACCGTGTTCACCGACTTCGACCATGAACATCTCGTTCTGATTCATACGTCGCGAAAATTCAAAGTCAAACGACCAAAAATTATTTTTTCGCATTTTTTACTCTCCAATAATTTTTATATGCATACATACTATGCATAATCAATAATCGATAATAATATTCAAACGAATTGTCGATTCCTATGGATGTAGACCGAAAATTTATTCATACCACATATTTATTCAAAAATCAATGAATAACAATTTTCATAGAGATAAATTAAATATGAAAATATGTCGGGTTAAATTAAGGGGGTGGCTCGAACATCAAAAAATGTTATTGAATAGATAAAGATCTGAATTTAAAATATTTTAATTTGGATTAATCTGGACATTTTGAAAAAAATTGTACCTCATCAACCGATTTTTTGAGAAATTATGGAGCAATGATAAATACACTCATTTAATCGAAGGTTAACTATGTTTCCCGATTAGACAGGTCTGAAATTTTTCAATCTTCTAAATGAACATCAAAAATTCTATTAGAGTTTTAAAAAATGTATGGTATGGAATTATTTTTTTATAAAAACGCGATGTAATACGAAAAAGCGTGAAAATCTCTCACAATTGTCGACGCCATGAATGAAATCAGCCGATGACGATGAAGTCAAAGGACCAACGTCATTTCAAATATTATTCTTCTAATAATTTTGTGACAGTGATTTTCAGTGGAATATTCGAAAATGTGGTAACCATTATTTCTTCTGTGATCCGGAGAATGAAAAAAATAAATTTTTCCAAAATTTTCTACACGGACTGTCATTTCACTATTAAAAACTCGATCAACCACTTTTAATATTAATAGCATAAAAGAACCTGTCCCATGAAAAAACAACTAAAGTGCCAAATTTCGTAGCGGACTATAGTCAAACACTGCTAAATTTTATTAATCTCGTACATAAATTTATACACCTTAAATATACACAGAAGAAACGATATAAAATTAAAAAATCAATAATGCAGTCGATATTAAATAAAAAAATAATAATAAAGAAAAATATAAATTTTCAATTTCATCCCTCTGGTCGGTGCAGAGAGGGGTAAAACCGAAGTAGCCTCAGGGTCTCGATCTCTCGTTTCCTCGCGTCCGTCTTGGGCATATGTGGCTCGCGTGCAAGAGTTCCCAGCAGTCTGTCGAGTAACAGGTGCTCGTGCAATGAAAGACCGCGGAGAGAGGGCAGAGCGGTCGTTAGCCCGAGCAACGAAAAGTACAATCCACCATTCAACTCCATTATCATCCGTTCGTATAATTAATCCCGAGTATATCCGCGAAAATCCATAAACATTCACACGAGCACATGAAAAAATTTTACTATTGACGTAAAAAAGATTGTTTATCATAAAATTTGTATTATACATCGAGTAGTCGAGTGTCACTCGAACCGTCGATCGTTCCCTTTCGGCGCTAAGTTGAAATGGGATGGCCTCAACCGGTGCCATTTAGCCCGAAATTGAACGACGAGCCCTTGAATCTGATTGAAATTGGGAATTTGCGTTGTATATAGAAAGGTAAAGAGAGAGAGAGAGAGAGAGAGATGGAGAATGAGAAAGAGAGAAATAGAATCGCGAGAATGGAGATTAGCGCTTGAATAATGAAGACACGCGAATTTCCCCGTGGAAAGGCTGATGGTTGGATGGGAATCCGGAAAGAGGATACGCGAATCCGGCCTCACCCTCTCTGTAGCAGTTAATTACTCGGGGAAAAGGGCTCGACGCGGGGTAACGACTTCCCCTTATTTGTCGCCAGGCGAAAACAGCCCGACGACACTCTCTCCCCCCAAAGACTTCGCGAAATCCCTCGAAGAAAACGCTCCCGAAACTCTTGGCGAGCACACAAATCCACAATACCAAAACTTGGGCCATAAAGACCGAAAAGGCCATTTTAGTACTTGCGGAGCTTCGCGGGGATAAATTCATGGCGTTGAAACGTCCTCTTTCCTTCTATGCGCTACGAATTATAGAGACTCTCTCCAATTTATACAGACAATGGATTATGAATGTGGCGAATCCGATTGAAACGGGAAGCCGACGAAACAGCGAGTTTCAATTTTTGTTATTTTTAATCAAGGTGATGCGTAATCCATGCGTAGTCGAGAGGGACCGATGCAAAACGGTTTTACTATTTTTTCGGAGATTTTTTGATATTTTAGGAAATATTAGAAGATCACATTAATCTTAGGTGAAAGGAGAACGATGTTCTTTTTTCCTTCGAAAATTATTCATTTTCAGAGAACATAACATAGTTCATTTTAGTACGATATATGACCCTTGAACATTACATTAAGGATTGTACGAAATTGAAGATAGTTAAACTTTTAGCGAATTTTCAATTCGCTCTAGATTTTATCACCGTGAATCGATTCGAAAAAGAAAAAATATGGTTACCGGTCGTTGGAAAGAGATATCGAACAATTAAGCTTTGATTTAATTCCAAGTTATTTCAACAGGAAGTGAGGCAGATTGTAATGATTTGCAAAAATTTCGCACGTTTGAATATACAAATACAAAGTACGTTTCTTCAATTTTTCATCTATAAAAGATAACTCCTAGAATCATTCTAATTGAGATTTTTGTACTCAGCATTCATATTTGGATTCGAAATATCATTGCAAATGGAGGAGTTTCTCCTGCTCTGAGTTTTGAAATCTTTCTTGACGACGATGAATTCTAATGAAACTGGCTCATGATATGTACAATACAATTGCTTGAATAAAAATGATTTTTCAAACTTCGTCAAGGAATCCCTAATCATTTAAAATGTTACTTCTTAATTTGCAATTCGTTTCTCGTGCTCGTGTTACGTCCCGGAAAGGGAGATATTGGAAGAGACACTGGTTTTCCGGTTGAAGCGCGCCAACGTTTAAATTTCGTTGCGAGTTACGAGTCTTAAACTTGGTTTGCCAGTAGTTTCCCATTAACAACACAATTTTATATGTTGATTACGTTGATCCGAGGATTACTTCGGAGATGTGTTTAGGGATTGAATAAACTCTTGAATACCTTTTATTATCAAAAGATTAAAAACTAATTATTTAATAATTAACAAAGTAATTGAACAATTTAACAATACTCTGGTTTGTTTTCAAGTTGGCTATTAGCACAGTTCTGATTTAAAATGTAATGAGATTTTCCTTTTCGCCTCGGTTTGAGCGGAGCGTGGATTTATATATGTAAACACTGATTGGTTTTACGCTATCTTTTAATAATCGATTGGTTAAACACATAAGGTGGTTTTCTGATTGGTTATTATTAAAAAAAGAAAGTGATGAAATCGATTGTTCGTTTTTGCTTCGGAAAGAAATAGTATCTGACGCTTGGTTATCTGTCGCGAATATCCAACTTAAAAGAATTTCTTTTGTCCTTAAGAATATAATGCTAAATTCGATATTTTGTAAAATTAAACTGTACTCATTCTATTTAATATTGATATTGATTACTTTTATACATATAGGAGTGCAAATTGCTTTCGAATTATTGATTAGCAAAATTATTTGTTTTACCGACTCTTTAATTCATCGAGTATCGGATAAACAGAGTTCTACTCTAACGGCTAATCGATCAAGACGTAACACTCGATCGAAAGTAAGTTATGTACGAAGATATCAGGTCGTCCATTTTGTATCCCAACGACGTCTCACATAATAGTTTTTGGCCCTTCATAAAGTTTCCTATCGTCAGGTGGAAATACGTATTGCCTGAGGACCAATTTGACAGCTGGTTGAAGCTCCAAAGCGAAAGAATCTCTTTCGTTTGTGGATCGATCGCGCTCACTCCGTTTTTGTTTATAGCGACGATTATGGACTCTGGCAGATTCGAGTCGGTCGACTGTCGCACTTCGAAAAATGCTGAGCCGAAAGTTGGCCATTGGTACAGATATTGGAGAAATTGCAATTTTGCTTGAGACTCCGTCAAGCCTAATAAAAAATAATAAATAATTTTTAAAATATTATATTCAATTATTTAAATAAATATGTGTATTAATGATGATTAATTAATTAAGTAAATTAATTTATTTTCTTACCTAATTGTTGATTGTAAATCACACTAATTTGCTTCCTCCATTCACTCCCATTGAGAATGTGTGTCAAATCTGCTGGAACATACTCGCCAATTTTTTTCCTGGAAAAATAAAAATTTAATTATCATCTGCTTTAAAATTAACCAAGAAAATTAAGCACAAATTAGCGTTACAAAAGCGTTAAAAAATTAATATAGTAAATTTGAAAATGGTGGACTTCGAACTTTTTTTGAAAAATAATAAATGTGAAATTTGATGTATTACATGTTTACGTAAAAATGTAAATAAAATTATTATAAAAGTACTATTTATATTATATTATATTTATAAAAAATATGAAAAATGAAATAAAAAAATAATTAAATCTTACGGTATTTCTATCAACTCTTTGTTATTCCCTCCATATCTCGCTCTGTAGATTAAAGCAGCAAGTCTTACAGCCTCTTGTTTGCTGCACTGATGATAGCCTCTTAAAAATTTCGGTAATTCTTGATGAAAGTAAAAAATTTCATCAGCATTCGGATCTCTGCCCGGATACACGTTCACCCACAATTTTTTCATAAAAAAAACTTGATACTGAATTTGTAATTTTTCAGAAGCTGGCGTTGCTTTTTTTGTCCATTCCATCAGCTCGTGGATAAAGTCGAAGAAAAAATATTCGTGAGGTACGGAGAAAAATTTATCCAGAATTTTTACGAACAGACTAAATCCATCCGCTATTTCCAAGTGCATTCGAGCAACGATTTCCCCACAGAGATCGCTCGCTCGTGTTGAGGATTCGATCTTTCAGAATTTTTTTCAAATTTGTAATCGAAATCATTAAAATTCTAAGTAAGGAATTTAAAAAATATATATTCATTACCTCAAAAGCTTCATCGGTGTCATTCGGAAAATAAATTCTGTGAAAAATCTGCTTGCTTTTGTATCGAATAGCCTCAACCTCGAGAACATACGGCGAATATTTACGATTTCCAATTTGGCAAGTTCTGACCAACCTCGCTAGACACTCATCCGCGATCGGCGTCTTCGCAGACTCGAGAAAACTCACGAGTTCCTTCTGAACTTTTATTCCGCAGTTCATTATTCCTGTTGCCAGCCACATCAATTCCCAACCGCGTTCCTCGCTCAAACGGATTTTGTTCTCGGTCAGTTGGCGAATTAACTGGCAATAAACTTCATCCTGAAGATCACTCTAAAAAATAATAACAATATAGTAAACGATATGAGAATATCATCTATGTTGTAGAAATACTAAAATAGTACAATAGTTTTAAAAAAAACTGTTAAAGTAGTCGAGCAATGGAACTTATACTACGACGAGTTGACTGTAATAAAATTGTATCATAAAATAATGAAATTATACTTTAAAATCTAACTTATTGTTAAGTACACTGTGTAACACACTGCTCACGTATACGACGTTATTCAAGGTAAATGTGTTGAAATTATACACAAAAACATAATAATTTTGCCTTTTTTTTCTTGTTAAAAAAATATTCTCGCTAAAAAAATGTCATGGAAAAAAAATTGCTGTAACGTGGTATACGAACTGCACTTTATTTTCTTATACATTACTGTAAAACATACGGTGTCGCTCTTCTTCGGAAGCTTTCCAACACCAACACGATTCGACACAGAACGGCATTGTCTTGATAGCTATATATAGATATAATTCAATGGCTACATATGAATATAAAAAAGTTATTATCACCTAACAATAAGGAAAACATTGTCTAGTGTAATGAAAAGTATAATTTTGTGCTATCATGTGAAAGATACCAATCTTAAGTGCTAATACGAGATCGTACGTATTTATCGCAGTTGTGAAGTATCAAAGGGCAACGAAAAAATTACGGACAAACGATAATCAAGATAGTAAAATGTCCAACGTGCAGTTAACCAATTATTTATCAACTAGTTGTATGCATTTTTCAAGGAATGTGGTACTTTTTTAATCAGTACTTTTTTAGTCACTAATCTAATCAGTCGTTGGTCCACACTATATAAAAATGCACGTGGTCAATGTTCACTCCAGCAAAATGTAAAAAAATGTAATGAAAATTAGTAACTCGCCCAACGAAAGCCATGGAGCTTTATCTCGATTTCCTCCACTTTTGGTAATCAGGGTCTAGATGGTAGATGCAAAAAACTAACGTATAATAAGCAGTATAGATGAAATAAACTCTACTTGCATTTTTTAAAGCTGGTTCAAAAATTAGATCGGTGTGCTCGGTAACGAATTTCTGGCGATTACTCGGAAGATCGCCCATGTATCTGAGAATGCTTGAAAAAATGCTGATCGCTTTTTGGGTGATTTCTTCCTCTCCTTGATATAATTTTGCCAAGAGCGGAGCTTTTATTGGTGCTCTCGTGTGTTTCCATAATATTTCCGGAATTCTTTCTTTCGCTGGAGTAGTGCCCGCAGCTTTGGATTTCGTTACGTAAAATCCGTTACGGAAATTCTGTTGGGCGAATTTTCGAAGACTGTGGACGCTATTTTCATTAATTTTATTCTCTTCTTGATTATTTCTTATATTATTATCAAGAAAGCGATCACTTCTGATTAAATCCTTGAAAAACATTTAATGATTTATTAATAATTAAAACATACTTTATTTTTTAAAAATTCATTGATTTTGAAACAAATTATTTACTCACGATTACAGTTTGACAAGGTTTTCCGATAGTAGCCAAGAGATAAACGCACTCCGTGGGAAATTCACCCTGAATTCCATTACACTCGCCAATCGCCCAAAAAGAATCAATCAATCGATGCCCAGCGGATTCTGTTGATAGTTTTATCAAGTCTCCTTTTTTCAATGGTAAAGTCGATCGACTCTCACTACCGGAAATATCTAATAACAAATTTAATGTAAATGTCAAAATCAGTAAAAAAACAATGAGTTCCAAAAGAAATAAATGGTCAAATAATTAATTTTTAAAACCACCATCGCTCGCGTAGTTTTGAATCGCGACTGCATAGCATGACCTCTCTTTTAATCCATCTATAAGAAAATTGAGAAGGGAAGCGATTTCTTCAGCGTCCGGACTTTGAAAAACGTATTCCTCGGTGTGGACGTTTGTAATTATTAAATTTCTCACAGGAGAGTTGTCAAATCTACATAAACGAAACAGACAAAAAAACTATATTTTATCTACCGAATAACGTGAGTTAAACAATTAAATAAATATTAGTAAAATAAGTATCTACACACTAACTTGATTTAATTATAATATTATTCACTCAATATTAATTTCTTAAAATAACATTATAAAAAATAAATAGCATAGTTTACTTCTGAAAGGTTACTTGGACGACCTCAGGGAACAAAATTTCTGTCAAAATTTGTTCCTGATCATCAACGAAATAAATTCCTGTACTGTTGATAGCAATGATGATATTATCGATTGGCAAGAGTGGACCAGAAACTTTCATCGCCTCATAAAATCTTGAGAATAAAATTGGCCAGGTGACTTTTGCAAATAAAGCGACGTCTGCTTTGACTTTCGATATTGGAGCCGATGCTATGACGTTTGGGTTCTTTAAATAACATTAAAATATACAAATTTTGTTAATAATATATGAATATTGTGTGTATTACATATTAGGCATAATTTGTAATTGTGTAATAGGGGGGGGGGGGCAAACATGGGGTATTTAAGAAAATTTTACAATTTCAAAGGTTTAAAGATGCTGAATCTTTTGTTTTTTCATCACAATTAAAGGAAAGGAATAAAACTTTCGAAAACTGGGACAAAATGGGGTACTCTCCCAAACAGTAAGAAACTTTTTTTTTTCTTTCATAATTTATTAACTGATCATTATAGCTTTGACGTCTCATACAAGTAATTAATTGATGATTTATTTTTATTTTGATGTGTTTCATTAGCAAAGAAAATGCTCTTTTTCGATCTGCTATGTTCATTGATTTTTAATTTCAATTTTTGTTTAAAAGTATTTTTAAATCACCAAATATAATTTTCTTAGTTATTAAAATACTATTTGATGTAAATTTTATCAAATTTTTAAATACTAAAAATTTTCACCAAATTTTTGGGGTACCCATTTTGCCGCCCCTCCTTCCCTATATGTTATTCAATAAAATAAAATACTGTGTGAATATAAATATATGAATGGTCACTCAGACACGTCATATCGTACGATTACGGTAAGATGACGCAATTTGCAATTTTATTAGGCCATCAATTTATGAATAAAAACTAGTGGAATCGCGACCTCTAAGGGCGATTTCCAATTGCGAGCGCAACGTCCACGACGACATGCAGCGAATAACGCGTAAGTAACATGCATTTCTAACAATAGAAAGCGAATCAATCGATGAGTGCTTTTTTGCAGTTATGATTAGATACAATGATTAGATAAGAAGCAATGAAACAAATTAAGGATAGAAACCACTTATTGAGTTTATTAGCATTCGTACTAAGTGATTTTCGTTTAAAAAGCGCGCTTAAACTTGCGTATGAACTACGACATCTATGCTCAAAAATATCGTTAAAAAAGTCCCGACTATAAAAGCGGGGGTGCTGGCCACTCCCACCAATAGTTTCCCAACAGTAGCAGAGTCAAGAGGTCACACCGCCCGTGTGAAGTTCAACAATAAAAGTCAAAAAACCGGTAAGTACGGAACATTTGCATAGTTAAACATCAATGCATGACTGCATTTGGTAACGTTAAAACGTAACAACGAGACGCTCTAGCCTCACGCAATGTAATGGGTGATGACACATTTTGCTTTTTTTTATTTTTCCGTTTTAAGAATTTTTTTTAAATCCACGCGGTCTCCTAATTATCAGATCCTACCCCCTAAACCGGATCCTAAGCCCTTGCATCCCCAACAATGATTTCCTCATATTGTATCCCTAAGCACTCACTCAGTCTTCGCGAGAGATTCACGGTGTTCAAGAAAACGTCATGGCCGTCTTATTTCTCCGTTTCACTTCTCCCAGTCAACGCTTCCGCCATTATTATTCGTCATAGGGCAGACCGCCACATGACTATAATCCAGTCGGGTTAGCATTTTAACTTACATTAATTCTAGACCGCAAAATAATTGTAACCACCTTTAGGGGGGATTAATGGGAAACTAAAACCAAAAACTAAAACCATTTTGAAGCGTCGCTAAAGCCGCTATCTTGATTTTGAGGGTAAACGGTTTTTCCCTTATAACTTTTTTATTTTTCACTTTACAACAAAAATGGTAAGGACCAAAATTGTTGTTTATGCAATTCTCTACATTCTTTTACGCATTTTTCGGTACGATCAATATTTTTCGAGATAAATGTAAAAAAAGTGGCACACTGTATTTTTGAGAATATCTTGTTTATTATTAACTTTAGGGCCTTTGAGTTTTTGGTTTTAGACTCCCATTGACCCCCCTAAAGGTGGGTACAATTATTTTGCGGTCTAGAATTAATTCAAGTTAAAGCCGTTTTTTCGACTAACCCGACTGAACTACTATTCCTCTCATGATTGATAATTTTTAGCCCAAAACCACGTAGTTTCTAGAATATATTTCTGGTAGCATTCTAACAAGCTATGAACTTTGTATTTTCAGTATACGAATCAAAAAGTCTGAGTAAAAAAAAATCACTCAAGAACTCCACTAAAAAGTCCACATTTCCAGTAGCTGGCATTCACAACGCGTAAAAAACTGAACTAAAGAAAATGTCCGAAAACAATATTCGTTCAATGGGTAATTCAAAAGAAAGTGCCCACAGAACGAAAACCAAGAACACTCTGTGCACTTTAGAATCCTCAAGGAATCTGAAGATACGCAAGACCGATCTTACGCAGTCCACTTTCGACGTAATAGAAGAAAAAACAACTGCAAACATTGGAAGCGATAACTTATCTCTGAATTGCCCTGACTTTCAAAAGAATCGTGAAGATACGCATGCACAAATTCTGCAAGAAGCAATGGAAGGCCCTCAAGCAAAAGAATGGAAAGAAGCAATGAACCTTGAAATCAACGCCTTAAAAGAAAACAATTCCTGGGAACTAGTTGAGCGACGACAAAATCAGAACATTGCGACCTGTAACTGGATCTTGAAAACTAAATCCAACGTGGATAGCAAAACTGAATTCAAAAAGGCGCGTCTCGTAGCCAGAGGATACACCCAGCGCCCCGAAGAGGATTTTCGTGAGAGGTTCGCACCGGTCATGAGGCAGAACACTGTACGAATTCTTGTTGCTCTCGCTGCGGAGCTCGGCTTGAGATTGTACCATTTCGACGTCATAGGAGCGTATATTCACGGCGATTGATGTAAAGGAAACGAAATCTTTATGGAACAGCCTGAAGGATTCGCTGAAGTGGGAAAGGAGAATCACGTCTGCCGTCTCAAAAAATCTATTTATGGGCTGGAGCAAGGAGAAAGGCAATGGTTCATGAAACTGGACGAATCACTCAAAAAATTCGGATTTAAACCCCACGAGAGGGTAGAATTTTTCTACATTAAGAAAAATGAGAGATCGCACTCAATTGTGGCAATATACGATGACGATCTCATTATAGGAACGAACGACGATCTAACCTACCAGGAGGTAAAGCAACATTTGGTAGAGGAATTACATATGAAGGACTTAGGCACTCTACATTCCTGTCTCGATATCCAGTTCAGCCAAGACAGTGTCAGTAACACCTTTGCAATATGTCAAGAGCAATATATTCAAAATATTTTGCATTCATATGAAATGCACAGATTTCCGCATGTGTTCACACCATTGATCAAACTGACAAACAAGTGCCAACCGACAATCGAAGAACAAATCATAGAAATGAAGAAAACTCCATATAAATGGATCATTGGTAGACTGATGTATTTAGCTTGCTCGACAAGACCAGATATAGCTTACGCTGTTAGCAAATTGAGTCAAAATCCTAATCAAGAGAACTGGTCGGCAACTGCGTTTATCCTAAGTTATTTAAAAGCCAAAAAAGATTATGCCCTCATATATCGACGAACGGGAGAGCCACTATCTGGCTTCGTTGACGCTGATTGGGGAGGAGATGAGAGTGATCGAAAATCTTACACCGGGTACGTTTTTAAGCTCGGAGGGGCAGCTATAACATGGGGATCCTGGAAACAAGGAACAGTAGCGTTGTCAAGCACCGAAGCTGAGTACATGGCACTATGTGAATCAGCAAAAGAGACAGTTTACTTGAGAGAACTACTTAGAGAAATTTGTCCTTCGATTATCAGTTCAGGACCCACAATCGTTCACTGTGACAATCAAAGCGCTCAAATGTTGATGCGAAATCCGGTAGAACGTCATTTTCTTAGACATATCGATGTAAAGTATCACTACGTAAGACAAGTTTATAATGAAGGCCAGTTAAATGTCCAATACACTCCAACTTATGACATGATAGCTGATATTTTTACAAAGGCACTTAGTAAAGTGAAACATAACAAATTTGTTAAAGAACTCGGAATGAAGACGTACAAGTTTACAGTTCCGAAATCTAGTTAATTAAAGATGAAAACGTGCCAATATTAGAAAAATATAATAGCAAAATATTTTAAAAACTGACAAACGCACACTTGTACCGTTAAAAAAAGAGAAAATATAATATTTTTAAAAAGATTAAGAAGCCTATCATACCTATTATTCTATCACGTGTTCAATTCTATAATCTATCGAATTTAATGTAACAAATATACATATCATTCTATTTTTTTACTTGTTTCACTTGCATGTAATAAAGTGAAACTAATGATTGTCCAATTTTTTCTTACCTTTTGATAAGCATCAACAATGAGTTTTTCCCATTTGAGCAAAGATTGGCTGTCCACATTTTCTTGGAAGTGGTTTGGAATGTAAAGAGCCACGTTAAATTTTGATTTCGATATTTCCGTCCGATCTTTTTGGTCAACATACAGCTGTTGAGCTGCTAATACAGCTACATCTAGTTCCTGAAAAATGAATAAAATTCGTGAAATTCAATTCGGAAGAAAAATTCTAATTCTAGTTTGGAAATTCTTATTAATTGTTCACGCACGTTTGCACATCTATATTCGCCGTATTTAAATCCTCGGATCACTTGGTGATAAATTAATTGCGTTGCGATCTCATCGAGTCTCGGATCGTGCCATGGCGCGAAAATTTCTTTCCTCAAAAAAAGTCTCCAGGGCGCTGAACGTTCAGACTGGCCTTGCTCCCTTGCATATTGCTCGCACTGAGAAATCGCGTCCATCACGTGTTCCCTGTTCATTTACATAATTTTTCTTTATGACTGTTTATTGAAATTAAAAATAATCATTGGTAATTTCAACAAATTCGATTTGAGAAAAAAAAATATTTTACCGTCCAGCTCCTAAAGACAAAACTTTATCGTACAAAGTGACAAATAATGAAAACCCAAATTTGTCTTTGAGTTGAATGTTCGTAGCTAAAGTTTCGACGATTTCCTCAGCTGTGCTCGCGGAGTCAGCTTCTACGATCTTGCTCTGTCCATTCATGAAAGTCACAGTCAAGATGATCGATTCTTGATATTTCATCGCTTGAAGCTCCAGCCAAGTAGGCGGTTGACTCCTAGTGCCATTTTTGCAAATTCTGGTCAACGAACGATCACAGTACGTCGCAAATATCGGTGGAGCCAGGCGTATGAACGCTCGAAGATAATTCACAAATCGTTCGCTTGGTGCGAAACAACCAACGCAGAGAGACAATAAAATCCAACCACGATCCTGAGACACTTTGCTTGGATTGTTCCTTAACTGCTTAATTATTTGACAGTAAATTTCGTCACGAAGTTCCGGACGCAAGATTCCATGGCCTATGATGAAATACATTTTTTCTAAATTCGTTCGGCGAGACTGAAGCCAGGATTGGTACATTTCGTTAACAAATTTGTCTTCGAGTATTCCTAAAATGAAAAAGAAATGTAGTTTCTGATAAAATTTTTTTGGTCATTTGTAGTTATACATGAAGCATTATACATTCTACATATCATTTCAGTCAGTCGTGTGCATTTGCATCTCCGATTCATTATCGTTTGAAAAAAAAATTTCAACCCTTCATATCAAAAGGGCGTTCAAATACAAAAATTGAAAAGAATATATCCAATTTGGTCCATTTTCCGAAAACTTACTAACGTTTAAATAAATAAAATGATTTTTAAAAATTAGATACCTCTTAGTAAGTAGTTCATGCATTATAGTTAAATTTAAAAAATTGTTCCTAGTTTATCTTTATACCATGTGGTTTTTCAGTTTGTTTATTAAGCAAAGTTGTTGCGAATTGACTGAAGAATAACATACTCGAGGATCAAGGTAATCTAATTTGTCCTTGAGTTGCTAGGTATGTACGTATGGAAATCGAGAAAAAAAAATTTCTTGAGATTTTTTTTAAAAACCAAAAGAAACTTCTTTGAAGTACTATAAAGAGCCATGCAAAAATTCAAGACGTTTCACTATCTCGAACTTAAGATATTTAGGATTGAAAATCGCAACATTTAACACATGCTCTCATGGAAGAGAACAAAAAATTGTAATTTTTAACAATAAATATTTCGACATCTAAGAAGAGAAACCTTTTTTTTGAAGAGAAAATTTTTTAAAAATCATAGATGCTACTTTTAACCAATAATAAACCATGAGAAATTATACTTAAAAAATCGGATAGGGAAATGCACACGACTGACTGAAATAGTGTGGAATTCCTCATACAATATACGTAATCTTACATAATAAATGGATATTTCAATATTTATATTTTATACATTAAGGTGGTTGTATCGCGACAGTTTTTACACAGATGTTCGCGAATATCATACGAAAACGTATGCAAAATTTGAGTGCGTTTTACCGTGTAGAAATAAAGATATTTATTGCTGAAAATTTCAACATTTAACATGGGCTCTTACGGAAGATCACGAAAAACTGCAATTTTCAAGAATACATATCTCCCGTTCACACGGTAGAACTCATTCAAATTTTACACATTTGTCCGTATGATATTAAAGAACATCTGTGTAAAATTTCAACAAATTCTGACGAAATCGACTTTGGCGATACAACCACCTTAAGTTAAATATTTAACAATATATTTTTACTACCTTTTTTGACATCACGATGAAATTTATTTTGTCTTTTGAGAGTCATTCTCATGATTGTCTTGAAGCGAACACGTTTAACAAGTTTAGAATACTCGCTGGATCGCTCAAAGCTCTTCGACAGAGTTTCCGAGACTGTTGACATAACTGTCTTTTTAGCTGGAGGCTCAATTGGCTTCTTGGGCTCCGGAAGGTCGCCCATGAACCGGAGGATGGTAATCCAAAGAGCTTGAGCTGACTGTTTTTTAAATAAGAATGATTTTATTAAGTTGCCATTTTTATAGAATAAACGTTCATTGATAAAAATAATACCAAGTGATCAGAGAGCAGAGGCAAATCGAGAAGAGCTCCTTTGAGTGGTATTTTCGAATAATGATGCGTCGTGTTTCCCATAAAGTAAGTCGCAGCAAATTTTCCAAAATGAAAAACTGAGAGATCAATATTATCGTTATCAAGGTTCTTAGTGATCTCGAGAAAGCTTCTTGCGTTTTGAAATGTTGTGGGATGTTCACAAGCAAGATCCTGCAGAAAAACATGTATGAATATTTGAATTTTATAACGTGAATTACCGAAATCTGATGAAGCAATTTTTTATTCGGGCTTATCTGATCAGGCTATAACAAGGGAATCAGTAATATCACGCTGACCTGATCAAGTCCTTACTAGGACATTATAATGAAATCAGTACATCTCGCTGACAGAACAATACAAAAGAATCCTTCAGGCTGGTCAGATCAAGTCACAATTAGGAGAATAAAAAAATTTTTGCTTTTGTCAAAATTTTCAGTCGAGAATATTTTTTTTACTTACTGCGTACATGTCCCCAGGCAATTCTTTCGAAATTGGTGTTTTGGGTTCTTCGTCCAAATAATCAAAAATCTCATCGATGCTGCCTTCGGATTCTTTCACCGAAACTTCAGGTCCTCTCCCATACTCGTAGTTCGCAACGAGAAGCTTCAAATTTGAAATTCGTTCCTCGTAATTTTTTTGACAAATTTTTTTCCAATTTCTTTTGCCTTCCTTTCGTAAATTCGCTTCGTCTTTCACTCGCAGATTATTGATTTCGATCAGTCTCTCGTTTCGCCACTAAAAGATTTTAAAAAATTCTCCAAAATCTCCCAATCCTCAATAATCTACAATTTTTAAAATTCTATCAATATCATCACTCACTTGACGTTTTTGACTGCAAAGTTTACGAATAAGATATCCTCGAGCTAAAGCCTGGAACAAATAATTTAATTCGTGAACCCGAATTGATTTCATTGAAAGAAATTATGCACAAAATTTATAATTTCATTTAGATTCAAACCTGAAACGCTGAAACGATTTTTCGTTTTCGCTGAAAGTCTCGTGTATGAATTCGCGATTTCACACATGCCTGAAGTCGCGAATAGCCGTGAATCATTCTCGCTAATCGTTTCCTAGGATTGCGCGTACGCCAAGTTTTTTGTACAAAAATCGCAGCTCTCCTCGTCCTGGTGTAATTTCTTTTAGCCAAAAAACCGCGGAATCGTTTTTGAATCACGAGCGCGCTAGCCGTGAGAATACGGACTCGTTCGCGCTCTAAAGTATTTTCTCCTTCGGTTTTGAGGAAAATTTTCGTACGTCCTAATTGAAAATTCAAACTTTTCGATCCAAAAATTCCTTCGCAAATTTTTTGTGCTATTGCTTTTGGCTTTAATTGTGGGCTGAGCGGTCGCGCGAGGAGTGAATATTGTGTGGCAAAATGTTGATAGTCGTAACGAATCGGATAACCCGATTGACGGATTTTCGCCGTTTCCATCATTCCGGAGTAGCGAAGTTGACGATAGCAAATATCTTCGTCGAAAAACTGTAAACAATCCAAATTATCGAAAATTACTTAATAATTTTCATTTATTGATTCCTATAAAAATTATGAAAGTATTTTTCATTTCTTTTACTAAAACGAACTAATCCGTTATTCATTATAATGAGTGTTCCACAATTCGATGTCTTGATTAAGATCGTTAGATTGGTGACAAAATTTTAAGCGGAAAAGTCCTGAGGCATTTTTTTCTGCGATGTTTCAGTAGCGAGTTATTGAGATTCGACCTTGAGCCAGTAGGGAACAAGACCACTACGTCACAATGTTGTATGCCGTGCGGCGTACGCTGATTGGCCGAACTTTGTTGACCAATAACTTTTCAGGTTTTGCTCGGATTCAAAAACGCGAAAAGACTTTTGAACTTGAAATTTCATCACGAATTCATTTTTTTCATTATTATTCATGTGCAGGAATTTTCGAATATTATTCAAAATTTTTTATTATAATTTTTTTGAATTTCTTAAATTGTCAAAAATTATTGAATAATTTTGTAACGATTTTTTTACTTACTCCAGCTTTTTGTTTATCGTTCGGCTTGATACACCTGATGAAAAATGGGTTACAACTCTCGAGAGTCCTCATGAGCGAGTCGAGACAAACTTGAAATTCGGATGAAAGCGTTGGCCAATTTTTTTTCTTCTCATTCGGAGGATTTGCAAGATCTTCCGCAAAAATCGACTTTAAAAATTCATTAGAACTTATCGAAATAAGTTCTCCAAGATCCATGGAAAAACTGTCTCGATTTTTGTCGAGAAAACCTTTGACTGCGTAATGAACTGTTCCGGCCAAATGACGAATCCCGAAAGATTTTACTAAACCGGATTTTGGTTTAACGTAATTCTTATTCGCTGCATGACATTCGCTAACTTTGGCAAGAAATGTCTCGTCCGTACCCTGAATAAAAAATAAATATATGTAAATTATTAAAGCAATTATTTTATAAAAATATTTTATAAAGTTTTTTAAAAGTGATTTGATTGTTCAAAAATTATGTTAAATTTTTACTCAATTGTTACGTAACTAAATAAATTATTTATCAAATTGAAATAATTTATTGGAAAGTAAATTTTTGCAGAAATTCAATTGAAACAATGTTTTGAAAGTAAATTAAAAATACTAACCCTGGGAAATTTGCTCTCCTCGTCAATAAGAGCAAAAATATTGACAGGTTTCAATCCAATAAGTTCGAGAACGCTCTGATTATCGACAAAATTAATATGATCCCATGCAATGTGTTCAGACTGATAGATTTCCTGCTCCATCTTGAAAATATGTCGAACGAAAAATTGCTGAAGTCTCTCGTTCGCGTAATTAATACACAATTGCTCAAAACTGTTCACGTTAAAATTCTCATAGCCAAAAATATCGAGGATGCCAATCCCACTCTCTTTTTTATTCCTGGGCTCAAAAACTGCGTTGTTTATCTTCTCAACGATCGTAAGGAAGAGATGAGAATAAATTGCCTTCGCCAATGCATCGCGAGTCTCGAAAGCTCTCTCCTTTGTTAAATTACTGACCTTTTTCGTAAAACAATGGGCAGAATTAAAAAAAAATTAATCAGTTTTAAAGTAAATCTCGTAATATAATATTCTAGAGTGTTACTTAGTTCTGGAGAGAGAGGGAAATATTCACACATTATCGAATTTATTTTGTATGATTTTTAAAGTTTAGTGGAATATTTTGAATCTTATAATAATAAACGAAATGTCCAATGAAAATGTGAGAAATTTCATGAAATTTCATTTCATGACATGAAATTTTTAGCAACGTTGAGCCACTAACTCGCCAATTTAAAAATAAAATTACCACACGTTCGCCATGAGCAAAAATGCTTTTTTTCGTCAGAGCGTCCTCCATTGCTGACATCTTGACCCCCAAAAACCGTGCGACACACTCCGCGTGCCTATCCTCCTGAATTTTACAGACGTCCATATTTTTTAACGTTGCTGATTTGTAGCTTAAATTTCCCAAGTGCAAAACTCCTGCCAGAAGTTTCATCATGTTCCAAAATTCAATGTCCGTGAAATTCATGACTCGAATTGCCGCGCGAACTTCAGCAAATGCTCGAGCCTCATTTCTTTCCCGGCATTCGCCATCCTGAAATTATTAAAAATATTTATATTAAAATATTTTCCAACACATATTTGAAGTATATTGCATAATTATATACTTCATTTATAAACATTATTATAATATTGTATATTAAAAATAAATATTATAAAAAAATATTATAATATTTTGTATTAAAAATATTATAATATAAATTTATTAATTTTGTAATATCGTGTGTTATATGATGTATGAATGTATAACGTATAATACAATTTTTATGTCATGTGAAATATTTTTACCCCATTTAAATAATTATACCGAATTGAAGGATGGAGGTTCAGTTGACTTTTTTCTTCATCCGACAATCCTTGAAGCATCGAGTAAAAAATATGATAATTCCTCTCGCCTGGAGACTGAAAAACGAGCCTGGATTTTTCCAGTAAATATTGCTCGATCCTCGCACCGACTATCGATCCATGATTATTGAAGTTTACATCGATATATTTTCCAAATCTCGAGGAATTGTCATTTCGGATCGTTTTCGCATTTCCAAAAGCTAAAAATTATATTTTTAGTAAAATATGTTTAACGTTTAATGATAAAGTCGTTTTATTAATGACCATAAAAATTGATTTTAGCATTTTTATATTTAACGATTTTTTTAAAAGATTTTTAATAATTTGGCAAACCTTCCAGGATGGGATTTGCTTCCAAAATTTGCTGCTCGATCCATGAATGTTCTCCGCTCCTCGCAGCTAAATATTGCAGAATCAATTTCGTGCTCTCCGTCTTTCCAGCTCCACTTTCCCCGCTGTAAATAATAAAATTAAATAATAGAAAAAGTTGACAAATATTTTTGTTTAAAATTAAATATACGTTCAATATATTTCTATACGTTTGAAATATTTTTAAACAAAACTTAACATACATTTAAATTATCTCATATGAATATTTTTACTCGTACACACAATAAAATATATACACATAATAAAACCGCCAACTATATAAAATTTACCTGATCACTATACACTGATTTCGTCGAGATCGGTTCATTTCAGTGTAGCAATTGTCACCAATAGCAAAAATGTGCGGAGGTTCTTCGACCAACTTTTTATTTCGATACCGCGAAATTTCTTCTCCCGTGTAAATGTCCAGAATCCTGTTGGGATTGACAGCGATGAGCATGTTTCCAGCGTAAGTCTAAATGACGAAAAAAATAAAAAATACAATTTCAACTCCAACACGTGTACATATATAAAAAAAGAGATACATTTTTTTTATCGACTATAAAATTTCTTGAGTAAAAAAGGACTCACGTAAATTAAATCTTTGAGGTATCGGGAACGAAGATTTTGAAAAATCGCATATTCTTGAAGATCACCCAACTCGATCGTGTCCTCGACACCGATCACTGAACTCGGATGCATTTTTTTTAATATCCGATTTTTCGATATCATCATTTCCTGCATATACAGAAAGATTAAACAATGAATAAATATAAATGGTAAATATTTGGAAAAACCACTTTTCTGAAAAACGGTAAAAAAAAATCTTTTTTCTCGACAAATCGTCATATTGTATCATAAACAATTATATTATCGAGGGGGAAGAAGGTTTCCATTGATTTTTATTATTTAATAAACAAAAAACTAATATAAATGAAAAAGTGCGATTCATTTTCGAAGGTAAGTTACACCTTTGATAACGTATATAAATATTCGAAAGTAGGGCTTGTTCGAAGCCTTCTCACCCATATACTCCCCCCCATTTATTACCATTTATATTTATTCATTGTTCACCATTTATATTTATTCATTCAGATAAATACATAAAATACATTTTTTATGAAAATTTATTTCCACCGATTTTTTGCTGATTCACCTAGAAAATAGTATCGGTAAGAAATTAATTTTTGCCGATTTTTTACCAACTTGTCGAGAAAGCGTATACGGTATAACGTTACTTCATTTCTCGATAAATTGATAAGATTAAGATCACTCTAGGCTCGTCCACAACTTTTAAATTCAATTGATGATTCGTAATTTGTTCGAATACCTGACCATCGTCGTTCCTTATTTTTATTGCATTTCCGTCTCCACCGACAATTTTTCCACCGAACGGGACATCGAATTCTCCATTCTTCTCGTTTTTTATCCAAACGTGCTCACCCTTCGAATCAGAATTTAAGAAACAAATTTTTTATATTAATTTTTAATAATGTACCTATTAGTTACAAAATTATTTTTGCATCAATTATCGCTATTCTTAAATATTTATTCTATTGTTATTATTTATTTTATTAATATGAACATAATTTATACATAACATAAATTACATGACATGATGACATGACATAATTTAATTTTTTTTTCAATAAAAATTATTTTTAAATTTTAGCGTAATTGTATAAATAGAACGTTTATATAAATTATGATTAATTTTAAAAATCTAAAACTCTTACCAATCATATGTCACTAATAATTGTATTAAACTATAAAAAATGTTGTTTGTTAATTTTTTCAACATTATATATTGCCACTTATAAATTAAATATTGTAAATTTGATTTCTTTTACCGTATTGTAAATTTCGTGTCCTCCACTTTCGGCCATTTCCAAACGATAATTTTCGAGATCCTCCAAATCTGATTCTGTTGTCAAAGGTGTCACATCAGTAATAACAATGTTCCTGAGCTCAGAGTTTGCAATCCTTGGTAAGGAATTAAATTTATCTTCGTATCGAACAAGTTTTTCCTGTTCAGTCTTATCAGTGGAGATTTTTACTAGATAACGATTTGAAGTCTTCATGACAACTTGAAATTGGTCAATTAAACAACATTCTCCATCAGCCTCCGTGGCGCAATTGGCTAGCGCGTTCGGCTGTTAACCGAAAGGTTGGTGGTTCGAGCCCACCCGGGGGCGTTTTTTTTAACGAAATTTTATTCTTCAATTCTGTTACTTATTGTTAGTAATTCATAAATTATTATATCGATATCAATTTTATTTTTCTTCAAATTTTACTTGAATATAACATTCTGTTATTCGTATCTGGCATGTAATACATAGTTGTAAAAATAATCGCCGATACATTAATTGCTTTGCGATCGGTTCGGAGTCGGCTCAGTACAATTTTCTTCAATAATTCCAACAATAAATAGACCTACGATAGTATTCCACACATTTACATACATACATATTTGATTCGCTCTTATTACACTTTACTTTTTTTTAAAAAACGTGGTAGTTCTGCAAACAGCCGTCGATACGTTAGCAGCGCGACGATCGCTTCAGAGCTCACAGCCGGTACGCCATTTTCCTCATCGACGACTCCGTCTCTCGGCACGAGGACCGTGATTTCGACTTTTCTTGCATCTTCGATTTAAAATAAATACTATACATCACAGAAAATTTGTTAATTAACGTAAGTGCTGAGTGAAGTGTTGTTCTGAAGTTAGATATTTCGTGGACAACTCGAGAAACTTAAAAAATTCAAGCAGTTAACTGTGTGCTCGAGAGCGTCTCGCAATAATTCGTAATTGTTGCAATTATTACGAAATAAGTTTCATAAGCCGGTCAAATCATTTTTCATTTTAGTGTTACTTGATTTTTCCATTATTTTCACTTTTTGCTGCGATCGAGCGTTTGTTCTCGAGTTGTTGCGAAAAATTCATCTCATTTTTAGGTTAGGAAACACTTTACGTAACAGGCGCCGGGTTATATTGAGTAGGTTAAAGCGTCCACGATATTAATCTACCCTTTTAATTTTTTAATATTTAGGAGAAGAATGGCGTCGAATTTTTTTACCAGAATGGGCCAACTTGGTTTTGGCATGGTCCTTACCGGGAGTGTCATCAATTCAGCTTTGTACAATGGTAATTTTTTTCTTCAAATTTTGTCTCTTATTATTCGATACATCACTCAAATTCTAATTTCGAGAATTTCAAATCATTCGTGTTTCGTTGGTCAAGTACCCTTTAATTTGTTTTTATTTAAATCCAAAATTTTTTAAGCTAATATGTCTTTTTGTATGATTAAGTAGAGTGATTGGTGTAAAACTCAAAAAAGACATTGGTGTGGTAGTTCGATCGCAAAAATTGTTTTCTTACGAAAATTTTGAAAAAAATATATGTTTTGAATGAAAAATTTACAAATCGATTGATAATAGAGAAAAGTAATTCTACCATCTAGTTTTTTAGTTATTCAATTTTGATGTTTTGTGATTCTGCCATTTAAATGCGTGTTAAACGCAGGGAAAAAATACGTTTTTCAAAGTAACTAAAAAACGGTTCTTACCATTTTCATAGAAAAAAAGGAGATGTTAGAGTACTTCGTAAAGAATATCCAGAAAAAAAATGAGCTTGGTTTACCGTCTAGTTTCGAAGAAAAAAATTATTGAGTGAAAATCACACACTTATTTCAGTGAGAGAATTTTCAAGGTTTGCAAAATGGCAATGCGGAAATTTCGTAAAATATATCCACCATATTTACCTCTTTTTCATCGATGAAAATCTTAAAATTTATCAAAATTAATTTCCCAAA
>JAPYYX010002361.1:0-20425 GCA_030522605.1 Cremastinae sp. B BG-2022a | reverse complement strand
TGTATTTCACGCGTTTTTGTCTGTATTTCTATAAAAAAATATATATAAACAAAAAAAATCGGCAATATTTCGATTGATCCTTAATCTAGGATTGTTAATGATTTTTTTCATCATCATGAATTTTTTCAGATTTTTAAAAACATTCTAAATGACTTTTTTAAGTATCGGACATGAGTGACCCGACGTTACCACGTATAGGCAGTAAAAATGACGTTACCACGGAAGGGTTAAAAAAATCCCATAATATATTTGAGAAAAGTACATAATTAGTTAAACAACCGAACTCGATGAATTGCAATAGCAAAAAAGATTTTTCCACATCCAAAGAAACGAACAAAGAAAGAAAAGGGTCATCGTGTCGTCCATCGCGGCAATTCGCGAGATTGAAACGCGAGCGCGTTAATGGAACGGTTCGAATGGCCACGGTAATTAGCGGGAGAGTGAGCGACCCGGAAGTTCTCCAATCGCGGGGTGTCGATCGTTGACGTAACGCGAAACGACTCGCGTCACAGTCAACAAAGCGAGAGGAAGGGACGAAAGAAGAGAGAGAGAGAGAGAGAATAAGGGACGAAAGAGGAGAGAACGAGAGAGAAAGAGAGAGAGTGACGGATGTCGTTTCATACGGTAATACGCGCGTGGACGGCCGATGGTGCGGAAATCGATGAGCTGGCTAATTGGATGGACAAGCCCGAGCCATTGCCTACACCATACACCTCTGTACACGTGTTTGTTCTCTTTTCTTTTTTTTCTCATTTTTTTCGTCTTGTTTACTTTTTTTCAACGCGTTTTTGCTCCGCCGACCCACTTTTCAATCTTCTGAAATGTTGAGGCAAATCTTCGGTGTCTCGCTCAGGTTTTTCTCGGCCACAGATTCACCACTGATTTTATTCACTTTTTTTTACGCAGAGTTAGAGTTGAGCAAAGTTTTTTCTAGGAGAAGATTGATCAATCCGAGGGGGGACATTTTTCACATTGAATCGTTTTTATGTCGATATTTTATGGATTGGTTTTTGTGGGTTTCAGAGTATTCAGCCAACAGTTGGGGCTTCGGGACTGTTCCCAATGGCTCCTGGACCTGGTGTTGAATTCGCGGCCTTTGGAGATCGTCATTTATTGATGGGTTTGACGTCGGATGAGGCGTGGCTTGACCTCAACGAGGAGGATTTGAAGGTGAGAAAAAATGACCTAGAATAATTAAACATAAGGTATTGGCAAAAATGACAGTGATTGAAATTTCATAAGATTTCGTGAAAATGTTTTCAAATGTAAGATACGAATACCATTTTTTTCAAAATTTTTTTCTGGTTGGAGTTCAAGTAATTCAAGGAAAAACTTATCTTTAAAATAGAAATTTATAGATTCCGTATATAAAAAGGGAAATTAATTTTATTATAACGCAATATCCATGCAGACGAATATTTTTTCAAAATTTATACACATCCGTTCATTAAATAAAAATTATTATTATCCCAAATTTCGATTCCTTTGGTAATAATTTATAAATTTTTTCTGTTTTACGAGATGATTTTTTTATTTCGACTTTTGTTCATCGCGTCAGTTTTTCCAATTTCTTTCCCGACAAAAAAAAGTCTCTAAAAATTTTTTCATATTGTTATTGATATTGTAAATGTTTACTTGTTGTTTTTGTTTTTCACTATAAAAAATATGTAGTTCTTTCTATGGTGTCTACTTACTGAACACAAAAAGAAAAATAATTTCCATAGATTAGGTCGTTGAATCGATTGATGCTCTATCTACTGTTATCAGATATTATTAAAAGGAGGTTGGGATATCCAGTGTGTATTAAAATCATAAAAACTGATAAATGGTAAGACTTTAATGACATTTGGTGAGCATGTTCTTTAGGATTGAATATAAAAACCCAATTTTTTTGAATTTTTTCTCCTACCAAGTTTTCGAGTAATTCAACTTTGAAATTTACGTGTGAAAGCAAAGCGCTTACGTAGACATACATATGTATATATTATACAAGATATTTATACATTTTGTGTACAAGAATCCGTTTTTGATAATGAATAACTCGGGAAATACATAGAAAAAAAATCTAAAAAATTTGCATTGTCATATTTTGGACTGAAGAAGACTCTCATGTCCTAGAAAGTTCAGAGGGACACGCCAAAAGAGCTTTTGCCCCATTTTGAATCTACAAAGATAGATTTGGGATTGGGGCCAGTTGCCGATAGGAGGGAACTTATCGGGTTACTCGACAAATGAATTCTCATTTTTAATTTTCAACATTACGAATTTATTTTCAGTTTTGATAACTATAGTTCTGAGAATGCACTATGGAAGCCCACGACCAGATTGATCGGGTCTCCAGAACAGACTAACTTTTAAATTCGAGGCCTCTATCTTCTCTCAGCAGTGGTAAATTTTACTAATTTTACAAAAGTAATCGGTGTGGGACGATGCAGAGTCCGCCCTCTCACGGAAGGTGAATATACTGCAGTCGAACAAACGAACTTCAACAGTCTCATATTGGATTCGGTTATGCATAATACAAAAAGAATAATAAAATCACAGATATGACTAAAGACACAGTCACTGATTTTTATTTAATTCTTGGTAAATGTGAAGAACAGCCCCCCCCCATGAGGTGGATGGAGGTGTAAGGGTTTACAGGGTGTAGAGGTCAACAATTTGATTAAGAAGAACGTTACTGAAACCAACCCATCCAAAGTGCACCCAAACACGAAACCCAATCCAAGGCCTGTACTGTTCAGAAATTCTGAACCAATTTAACATTTTTTCAACAATTTGATTTGAAAGAACGTTTTTTAAATACTCAACCCAACCCGACCCACCAAAATTACACCCATACCCGAACCCGAATTAAGAATAACATCACCTTCGTCCTATCTTCTTCCACTTTAATGAGACAAATATCAAAATTTACCATTTCTCAAAATCTTGGATTATATTTCTTCACGAATAAGGGACATAGAGACGCGCTGAAAATTTCCTGCTATGCCTACTGCACGAAATACTTATCGTAAAGCCGATTGTTCTTCCACGTTAAGGAGTCGAAAAGAGATTTAGATTTTTTTAAAACCGTCAACTGTAACCGTTGATAACTTTGGGGGGGTGTCTGTGTAAGGAGGGTATAATAAGGGGTAGGGGATTTTTCTTGAAAATGCCCTTTCACTTTCACCCCCATCAGAGATGATGGACCTTTTTTTAACCATTACCAAATGTTTAACATTTTAATTTTGGTAACCAACCTATTTAAATTAATTTTTTACTAACTGACCAATGTACATATATTCGGGCTCAAAGTATTGAACGGAACAGCTGATTTGAATTTTCGGGAAAACCTGTTACCTCGGCAAATGCTGGAAACGATGACAGCGACCCTACATCGGATGTGTAGAGTGATTTGCTTTCCGGCTTGTCTGTAAAGCTAACGAAGGTCCTCTCACAAATGCTATCTTGCACATGATAGTAGTATTCATGTCGCGTATGTAGTTGACAGCGACGATTCGGATCATTGCAGACAAAAAGTCAACGATCCAGAGATCTTCATGAGAGAAGACTTGAACTATATCTTGTCGAGAACTTAAGGTGGTTCGGTACATAAGTGACTATGATCAGAATGTGATAAAATTTTGTCAGGATGTTCTTTAACATAAAATACATGAGCATGATTTTTTTCAAAATGTTTATCTACATAGTTTTCGAGTTATCGAAAGAGAAAATTGTTGTTTTCCTATGAATATGGATAATATTAATAATAATATTATTAATATTAATATATTAATATTAACAATATTAATAATAACTCAATATCCACGTAGACGAATATTTTTTGAGAATTTATATCCGTTTATTTAATAATAACGAACAGTTTTCATTTTGTATTCAATTCTGATCATTTTTCGATTCCCTATCTCTTTTACGTGTTAATTTCTTGAGTTTTATGACAACTGTACCGAAACACCTCAAGGAGGTATTGACCCTATTTTTAAAATGGTAAAAAAAGTTAAAATCTTGGAGACTTGTTTGAAAACGGCTAAAAAATCTTTATGCCAAATTTGAGAATGATTCACTAAATGGCTTTAAAGTTATGAACTTTCAAAATTTTAAAATTTAACTTTTAAATTTAAAATTTAAAATTTAAAATAAAATTGTGTCTTATGGGAAATTCATAAAACATTCTAAACATGAACAAAAAGGTACCGTCTCCATAAAATTTTTCTTACATGTTTCACATGAGTTCAATCCTAATTCCAAAATTTGAAAGCATTTCACAAAAATTTTCTATTTTAATTGTTTAAACAATGTTAATTGTTTAAATGGTTTGATTAACAATCAGAAGTTATTTATCGCTATTTTAGCTAATACACAAAAAATTCAGAACCCTTTCAAAAGGATAGAAAGGAAAAAAAATTCGCAAATTATCGTTCTGAACATACTTTTGACATGGATTGTACCTACCATTCCTCCTTAAGTTTTCCTAGCGGCAGAATGAAATATCTAGATACCGTACTGAAAAAAAACGTTTTCCAGCGATATGAAGACAGCAGTCTACATACAGACCGAGAGAAAAACTTCTGAAAACATTCACCAAGAATAGCATGAATAGGGGAAACTCGTGGACTGTCATAATAATACTGACGGAGGTAAAGATCGGAGACGTCTCATTGACTCATCAAAGCGTTATCTAAAAGCATTCTCGTTACGTAATATGAACGTGTACGCTACAGTACAAAAGTATGCAAAAGGTGCGTACTCCATTTAATTGGAACAAGTGTATAATGATCTTCAACTTGTTCTTGAAAAAATTAAATTATTCTGGGCATAAATGGCAAATCTGTGGGGATCTAAAAATTCTGGGCATGTTATACGGAACAACAGTCTAGTTTTCCTCAAAGACCATGCTTATGCTTGTGAGACAGTTGAGATCATGCTTACCACACAGGAAACGGTGAATATTTAGAAAGACCGCTTTTCTGAAATTTGAAGTACAATATTCTTTTAGCATTTATCGATAAATCATGTTGTAAATAAACATAATTAAGTAGGGAAAGCTCATAAATTTTTCCATTTTCCAAGATCCTGATGGGGCTTGGGATATGATAGGATATGGGTCGAGTTGTGTTGGGCAGGGTGGGAGGGGCTGTTACCCCTTCCAGTGCCCAACACAACTCGATTTAAACCCTACCAAGTCCTGAACCCCATCGGAAACCTGGAAAATGGAAAATTTGTTGAAATAAAATTCTGAAACGTTCAAATGAGGCTTTCCCCGCGTAATTTCATTTATTTATAACGTATTCTAACGATACGTGCTAAAAAAAATGTTCACTTCAAATGACTTTTCACCTCATAAAGATGGCATATTTGATGGACCACAAGTTAGAAAAACGTTAAAGGAGCAAACTTTTGTCATAACAACGCGTTAGACATGTAGAAAGCTGAATGCCTGAGTTTTCAAAGTGTAGTTGAAAACTTCTTGGGAAATTACAAAAGTGAGAACTACCAAAAAAATAGTCTCTGATATGGTCGAAAAGTTTTGCGGGATGGGATTCTTAATGAACTTAAAAAAACGTCCTTTGCAATCATCTTGTTCCATGATGTTCAAAAATTTTAGGCCATTGCAGCGAAGAATAGAGTAAACACTCCCACCAAGGTATCAGAGGATTTGAGCGTAGATATCGAGGACGATAGCCATCAACTTGATGACTGTTTTCTGTTGGCTGCTGAAAAGGCTGCCCAAAGTCTTATCATAAAGGAGAAAAGCGGAAAAGGCAACTGTGCAGCTATTTTGAGAGTAAACAAGTGCATTATCAGAGCAAAATGTGAATGGGAATTTTTCGGTATACCAGAATACCTTCGACCTAATCCATAAAAATTGTCTTTAATTTGTGCTCAGTAGGTCAGAATCCATGCAAATAAGATTGGATATTTTATTATCGTTAAAAATCAAAAAACAAACCAAAAAATTTTTAAATCAAAAACTTTTTTTTTATTTGCAAAATAAGAATCTCAAACATGTAAAAAATTTTCACGGAGGTGGTACCATTTTGTGTATGTTTAGACTGTCTGAACAGAACATATGAATATTATTATCTGATTAGAACATATGAATCTGATTATCTGATTAGAAGATTTCCCATCAAACGCAATGTTATATTTGGCAAAGTTTAAAAATTTATAACTTTGAAACCATTAAGTGAATCATTCTCAAATTCGGCACAAGTATTTTTTGGATACTTTCGAACGAATCTACAAAATTTAAACTTTTTCTTACCATTTTGAACATTCCTCCAATTCCTCCGTAACTACTTGACTTCTTCCACTCAGCGAGCGCTACGTGCAGCGCGCTGACATCCCATTGGCTCGTGTCTTTGTCTTTTATTAGCTCTTCATTGGTATATTTGGACTCATCTCTCTGAAATTTCATCACGAATCTTATGAATTTACTTTTACTCACTTAAGGTGAGAGTAACGTGAAATTTTTTGAGACTGATTTGCTTTTAAATTTTGCACAGATCTAGATAATACTTAAATAAACATGTATACCAAATTTGATTAATTTGAAGACGTTTTATCATCTGGAAGTCGAAACATCGGTTTTTAAAATTCATCTCTAATACACACGTTCTCATGGCTGATATTTATATTCACGCTTAATTTAAAAAATGACCAGATATTTTGACATAAAAATAATTATTTTTTGGTTTTAGATGTCAGACCAGATAGATTTTGAGATAATAGTACATTGTGCACCGCGGAGACGGGGAATCTAACATCGCGCAAGGCGTTACATGAGCCCTCGTCTCCAAGGTACACACAGTAATTTATATACCAAGACGGCATTTTTCTCGAAAAAGGTCGGAAAACGTGGTTGCGGTATATAAAAATAATTATAATAAAAAATGTCTGCCATAAGAACATGTGTATAGTAGAGATGAATTTTAAAAATCAATATGGATGGTAAAACGTCTTGAAATTCAGTATACATTTTTATTTAAGTATTATCTAGGCCTAGGCAAAATTAAAAAAAAATCTATCTCAAAGAATTTCACGCGATTTCTACCTTAAGGTTGCGTGAAATTTTTTGAGACAATTTTTAAAATTTTGCGTAGGCGTAGATGATACTTAAATAAAAATGAATACCACATTTCAAGACGTTTTATCATTCAGAAGTCGAGATATTGATTTAAAAAAATTTGTCTCAAAAAACTCCACGCGACTCCTACCTTAAGGATGTATAGACCCTTTATAAAAAACCATAAAAAATTACTGATTTGTTGGTCCATTATTTGTATATATGTTAATAGTAGAAAAAAATATGAATAAACACTTATGTTTTGAATAATTTTTGGAAGCAGATTTGTGAATTTTCCATTAGAGACAATGTTAAGTTGGAACGACTTGAAAATTAAATATCTTTTGAACCATTTAGTCAATTATTTCCAAATTTGGAAGAGAATTTTTAAACATATTAAAAAATAAAATGCAAACATTTCAGCTATTTTTTATGGTTTTAAATTAAGGATCCATACACCCTTAAAAAACATTGAATGCAAGAACTATCACAATACCAAAAAAATGAATTGAATTGTAGAACGGTTTGAACGAGACTCGACGTGACCGAATTTTGCGTACGTACGTTCGAAACACGTATCGTTACCATCTTCACGAGATCTACTCGACGCTGCGTAATGAGTACACGGACTGGGAGCGCGGTGAGCAGAGTCCAGCCGCGATAAGGGAGGGCTTGCTCGCGTTGCTCGGTGACGGCCAAGTGGCCGCGCCGCTCTTACGACTCGCGCTGCTCCATTCGGCCTCCGGAGCCCGTGGTTACTTTCTCCACTTCCAGCCGGGAGAAAAGCCCAGCCAAAGAGGTGACGAGATCCCCTATCTCCTAGGAATTCCAATGTTGAGGAACGAGGCCACAAATTCACCCTCGATCGCTCCCATCTCCGGCAACTACACCGCGGCTGACGAAAATCTGTCTCGACTACTAGTACGCTATCTCGCAAACTTCATCTGGCGCGGGTAAGTCATTTAAGTCGAGCATTCCACGCGGGATCATTTTAAAGTCGTTTAAAAACTTTATTAATAGAGCGGTTAATATCGTTCAAAACTCGCAGCGCTTGTGAATTTTATTTTATAATTGTTTTATAATTTTATCACCGCTAAAGTTTCAGTGTAGCGAAATTTTCACTTGTAGATAGTTTTGAAGTTGAAAAAATTATTTCTATGACTTTCTGTCAGGTTTTTATGGTTTTTCAATGGTAATGTTATTTCTTTTTCATCTTTAGAAAATTGTTAAGAATGTTATAATAAATTTTTAATTTGCTAATCTTCAACAAAAGTTAGGAAAAAAAATTAAAATTGAACAGCGTTACAATTCAATGGATTGGGATATAAAAACGGAGAATATGCTTTTCTCTCAAATTAATTTTTTTAATTAAACTTTACGGTAATCTATACGGTCGGACTTCGCAATTTTCCGTGTATTTATTTATTGCCTCGAAATTCTTTTTTTTTAATCTTCGCATAACGTGTCGTATTGAACTTCATTCTGGTAGCTTTGCACTTTTCTCATAGAAGTTAACCCCGCATTATAATTGTTCTTGCATTTATTTTAATATCATCATTTTGAAATGGCGTTTGGCATCGAAATTGAAGTTACAATATTCTTGATAAAAAGGATTTTATAAATTTGTGGCGGTAAAATTTTCTCAATAACATTGTGAATATTTCGTACTGGCTACATATACATCTAAGTGGCTACGTCTAGTGAAAGTTTATAAGGTATTTCGATCGCAAAAATTGTTTTCTCAAAAATCTGTTTTTTTGAAAAAATGATGTTTTGCATACAAAATTACAAATCGATTAAAAAAAAGTAATTCTGGCCTCTAATTTTTTTGTTATTTGATTTTGAAGTAGCGTGATATTGAGTAGCGTGATAATCGCTGTGAAAAATTACGTTTTTTAAAATAACTCAAAAACGGTTAATACGATCTTCACAAAAAAGATGTTCGAATACTTTGTAAGGAATATTTAGGAAAAAATGAGTATGATCTGATGTATAGTTTTGAAGAAGAAAAATATTTTGCAAAAGTATTACATTTATTCCAGCGAGGGAATTTTCAAGGTTCGCTAAATAGCAACGCCGAAATTGCGGAAAATTAACCCCCAATATTTACTTCTTCATCGATCGAGACTTTAAAATTTTTCAAAAATTGCAAAAAGGGGTCTCGCCTCACGTTTATACGGCACGCAGTGAACGAACTCCCTTCAGGAAATTTAAAAAATGCAGCAATTAGCAACTTTCGAGCGATTTGAATGAAAACAATTTTGTAAAACGTATTCACATTTTGCAATTGGATTTGAATGTTTTTTCCGAATTCCTATATTCTAATTTAAAATCCTTTTTGTCATTTTATTCTAATTTGATACGAGTGTACTCGTTATTTTTAGTGACCCGAATGAGGCCGGAAGCAACAGTCTAACGTACTGGGACGCCTACGACTCGATAAACCAGTACTACCTCGAGGCCAGTAGGACGTCAAGCAAGATGCGTTCCCACTATCGCGGTCACAAGATGTCCCTCTGGCTGAATCTTCTTCCCCAGCTCCACAGGCCCGGCTATGAAATCAGTATGCGTCATCATCACATGGCCGACAGTCCCACGCTTTACGAGGGTGCCGTTCGACCTCAACCGACTGCTATACCAATTCCGGCTCCCCCATTGACTGTACCGTCCCCAACCGAAGCTTCGATATCACCATTCCCAGTATTCTCAACCGAGTGCGAGCCGAATGAGCCAACCACAACGACCACCAGGATCACCGAGACAGCTGATGAAAATCTTGGACCAGGTCCTAATAACCTTCTTCGCAAATTCGCATCGAATCATTATCAAAGCTACACGACAGCCTTAACCGTAACAATAGCTGTTGGGATATTCCTTTTGCTCTTGAATATTTTGATCTTCGCCGGGATCTATTACCAGAGGGACAGAAACGCGGCTGGCGCATCCGGCGGTTCGATCGCCGGGAGTTTTGGTTATGACAAGAGGAAAGAAGACTCACTGGAGGCCGGTTGCTCCGGGTTGGAAATAGGTACAAAGTCGAGGATGTCGTCGTTGGTTCACGGATCACCGTCTTCGAGTCCACCGACGCATAAGCAGAAATTTGTTCAGCAGTTGGAGCTTGAGCTCCAGGAGTTTCAGTGTTCGCCGCCTCCTGGTGGAGGCTTAGGTGGTAAAAGGATATCGTCGAGTCTCGACCCACCGAATTACTGGCCAGATCGGACCCGAACGCCGTCACCGTGCGTCGACGTCGCAGCCCGGAACAACGCGGACGAGGATGACGATGACGATGACGAGGATGAGGACGAGGAGGACGAGGACGACGAAGGGAACGAGGAGGAGGCGAACGAGGACGACAATCTACCGGAGCCACCACCCCCGCCAAAGGCTCCGGCCCCGAACGTCGCGAGCTGTCCAGGTATCCTCCGACAGCCCGGAACACCGGGGAGCGCCAAGAAGAGGGTGCAGATACAGGAAATTTCGGTGTGAGCGATTATGTATATTTTTTGGATATGAGCCATGAGTGGAATCCTTTAATAGAAATGGACTATGAGTCGTGAGAGATGTACCCGATATATCGTAACTTTGAGGACATGGACATGGTGAACTGGTCAGGAATTCTCCGGCACCCCGGGACAACAGGAAGCATTTAGACGAAGGTCCAGATTCAGGGAATTTCGGTGTGAGCGTGATAATATTCTATATTGTTTTGGATACAAGCCGCGAAAGAAATTCGAAGCAGAAATGGACTATGTAAGGGATGTACCCGATTTGAAGACATGGACGCGGTGAACTGTTTAGGAATTCTTCGATAGCTCCGGACACCAGGAAGCGTCAAGACGAAGGTCCATAAGATTCAAGAACATTCGGTGTGAGCGTGATACTGATGTATATTGTTTTGGACATGAGCCATGAGGGGAATCCGATGCTTATAGAAATGGACTATGATTCGTGAGCAATGTACCCGATTTGTCTTGATTTCGAGGACATGGACGTGGTGAACTGTTCAGCAATTCTTCAATAGCCCGGGACGCCAGGAAGTGCCAAGACGAAGGTCCAGATTCAGGAAAATTTGGTGTCAGCGTGATAATTATGTATATTGATTTGGATACAAGCCGCAAGGGGAATTCGAAGCAGAAATGGACCATGTGAGGGATGTAATCGTGAGGGATGTACCGATTTGAGGATATGATTTCGAGGACATGTACGTGGTGGGCTATTTAGGAATTTCTCGATAGCCCAAGACATCAGGAAGCGTCAAGACGAAGGTCCAGATTCAAGAAAATTCGGTGTGAGCGTGATAATGATGTATATTGTTTTGGACATGAGCCATGAGGGGAATCCGATGCTTATAGAAATGGACTATGAATCGTGAGGAATGTACCCGATTTATCTTGATTTCGAGGACATGGACGTGGTGAACGGTTCAGGAATTCTTCAATAGCCCGGGAAACCAGGAAGTTCCAAGACGAAGGTTCAGATTCAGGAAAATTTGGTGTCAGCATGATAATTATGTATATTGTTTTGGATACAAGCCGCAAGGGGAATTCCAAGCAGAAATGGACCATGTGAGGGATGTACCCGATTTGAGGACATGATTTCGAGGACATGTACGTGGTGGGCTGTTTAGGAATTTCTCCATAGCCCAAGACATCAGGAAGCGTCAAGACGAAGGTCCAGATTCAAGAAAATTCGGTGTGAGCGTGATAATGATGTATATTGTTTTGGACATGAGCTATGAGGGGAATCCGATGCTTATAGAAATGGACTATGAATCGTGAGGAATGTACCCGATTCGTCTTGATTTCGAGGACATAGACGTGGTGAACTGTTCAGCAATTCTTTGATAGCCCGAGAAACCAGGAAGCGCCAAGATGAAGGTCCAGATTCAGGAAAATTCGGTGTGAACGTGATAATTATGTATATTGTTTTGGATATAAGCCGCGAAGGGGATCCGAAATAGAAATGGACTATCAATAGTGAGGAAGAATATGTCCGGCTTATCGTGACTTCGAGGACATAAACATCTTGAGGTGTCCAGAAATCCCCAATTAGTAAACGCAACGTTTCGTGATTTTTATGACACGATGAGGATTCGAATTCGAACGAACGATCCCGACGGTTTTCGCGTTTTAACGAACGACCTTGAGCGTCTCTGTCCTCAAGGTTACGATTCTAAAGTCGCAAATCTCGAAGTTGAGGTCGATTTATTAAAATGAGGTCATTATTAGAGAACACATCGCGATTTTTAAGAGATAAGTGAAAAATCGAGTGGTGCCGACGCAACGTGGGATTGACGAGAGCTCAGCTTGAGCCAAATATGTTATTATTCATAATTATTAATTACTATTAACGATTATTAAATTATTCGTAAGGAGAAAGGAAATAAGAGTAAATAAAGTATTGCACTGAGGTGAGGATGACGAGACGAGATTCCCAATCCGGTGAGGAATTAAAATAATCGAGGAATTGCCCGCTATTGAGAGGTGGTAGATCGAGAGATAGACTCGCGACGAGTTAAGATGCCAAGACAAAAAAACATAAAATATTAAATAAAACGGATAAAAAATATTAAAAAATTAAAGAAAAAAAAATTCGAAATAATGTAGAATTTCGTACGTTGCGATTGTCGAGAATTTCGCGCGCTTCTCTTTTTGCATTTTTCATCTTTGTTTTTGAAAACAAGCCTCAATCGAGGGATCCTCGATTCGGCAGCATTTTGTTAACGAAAAACAAGAAAACAGGATTTTCCAAAAAAAAATTTTTTTTTGAGACGTCGAGGAAAAAACAAGTCTGGCTAACATTGCGTAAAAAAATTGTTAAAAAGATTGTTTGTTCACTGGCTAGCAACGAGAACGGCCACACAATTTGTTACCTTTTTTTGTAGAAATATTGTTGTTGGAAGAGAGTGCGATCTGCCTGAAGCGAATTCGAGGCAGAGAACGAATGACCGAAGTGAAATAACCAAAAAAATATACGATGGATAAAAATTTATCATGTTTCGAATGTTGGAATTTGATTTAATAAATGCGATTGCAATTTAACGGTGATGTCGATATTTTTATTTATGTGCATTGAATTTCCAATTTTACAATTTAATTGAATGAATTTTTAAAAATTATTTTTAGAGATTGAAAAATTTTTTTTTTTAGAATTTTTAAATATTTTTTTGAAATTTTTGTTTCAATGAATTTCTTTTGAAGCATTTTTTCAGGGAAAAAATAGCCGAGAGAGAGAGAGCCTCAGGGTGAAGAATAATTAGACGCGGCACGAACCGCGAGTACCCGTCGCGTAACACATTTGCCTCCTCGCACGTTGCCTTCTCTCTTCAGCCAAAAATCGTGTCTTCCGAGTCACGAGGATCCTCGAGTGTTGCCCGGAGCTTCCGAATGTGCCGCCCGTGCTTGTGAAAAAAGAAGAAATATGAGGAAAAAAGAAGAATCCGAATGTTCCTCCACGTCGTGAAAACACATCGCCCGTCACACTCGACTTTCCGAGCGAATTAAAAAGATTCCAGTCCCCGCCTAGACTTTATGACGTCACAAAGCATTTTGCAACTTGACCTCGCGCGTTTTCCTTCTCATTCTCTTCTTTTTCATTATATTCACAGTCTTTGATAATTGAATTATTTTTTTTCTTCCTGTCGACGTTGGGAATTTAGGGAATGACAGATCATTATTTGGAATTCGAAGTATCGATAGAAAAGATCATTAAGATTCAGCAGATTCAATTAAGAATGTAAGAGTCATACAATTTGTGACTATGACTTTTTTTATAAGGAATTGTTGGAATGTAGTCCTTGCTCTCTCTGTTGGAAAATTCAGTTTTTTTAGTCTGTTATTTAGAATAGTACCGAATAGGTTTTTAACGTTTTATTAACAATTTTTGAAGTATTTATTATTTAAATAATGAAAAAAAAAAATTTTACATTGTATTCGTAGTTTAAATTTGTATTTTTTTTAAATTTGGATGTTCAAATTATGGTCAAAAATTGTGACCGAAAACTCAAATTTTAGAATTAAGTATTTTTCAAATCTTATAGTGAATAGTTTTAAAATTTGGTAGGTACTTTTTAAATATACTGACAAGTAGTTTGTTTAAATTTCAGCGATTTATTATTATAATTTTTAACATAGCAAATTTTAGTATAATAACATAATCCAAACATAGTAAAAATTAAGAGAATTTTCTAGTTACTTTTTTATTACAACTTCGTGCTATTTTTATATAAAATTTAATTATTGTACTTTACTTTTATTGTCGCAAACTGTTAAAAAGGGACAACGTGATATAATTTTCACAATTGGATAAAAAGTTTACAACCATTTTTTAATCTTTCGAGATGAAATGTGCTACAAAACTTTTCAATTTGAAATATAATTCATGATTCAATTTTTACTTTGTTGGCACGTAATTCAGTAAGACTTATAAAGTGAATAAGAGAAAGGGAGAAACGAAAAATTTCAAAAAAAAGTAGAACAAAAGAATAGAAAAAATGAGAAAAAGAGAGAGAGAGAAAGAGAGAATCGTTGACACATCGACGAAGATTCCGTGAAAAAGAATAAGTCGCCTGATCCCAGTGGCAGTTCGCTACTAAAAATGCTTTTACGCCGCTTTCTTGGTCAATTAACGCTCATTATCGTTACTCCTCGCCCAAGCAACTCGTTTTGTACGACTTCCACTAATTCCGAACTACTCGTTGGATAGTCTCGGTTTGGCAACGTCTCATCGAATTCTAGAATCGAAACAAAAGACCGAGGAAAATGTTTCGTCTCTCGGTTACCTAAAGAAATTTGAGTTTGAACAGGATTTTTTTAAATACATGAATCCTGACTTTTAAGAATATATTGCCCATACAATCTCGGACACAAATGATTTTTATAATGAATTGTTGAAATGATTCAATTTTTTATTAAAAAGTACAAAGTATTTGGTAAGTTATTCAAATCGTTGCAAGGAGGAATGGTAGGTACAATAATCCATGCCAAAAGTATGTTCAGAACGAAAATTTGCGAATTTTTTACTTTCTAGTCTTTTGACAGGGCTCTGTATTTTTTGTCCATTAGCTATACAATAGTAATTAACAAACACCGATTATTAATTAAACCATTTTAACAATTAACATTGTTTAAACAATTAAAATAGAAAATTTTAGTGAAATATGCTTTCAAATTTTGTAATTAGCATTGAATACTCATGAAAGCTATAAAAAAAAATTCTACAGAGATGGTACCTTTTTTTGTTTATGTTTAGAACGTTTTATGAATTTCCCATAAGACACAATGTTAAATTTTGATAGTTTGAAAGTTAATAACTTTAAAACCATTTAGTGAATCATTCTCAAATTTGGCACAAGGATTTTGTAGCCGTTTTCAAACAAGCCTACAAAATTTTAACTTTTTCTTACAATTTTAAAAATAGGTTCAATTCCTCCTTAAGGATGAACTGGAGATACAATCCTGGACAAAAGTGACTTTTCCATACTAAGTTGTTAAAATATAGTCTTTGTTTTTCTGTTAGAAAGTTGACATTTTTTATTTTGATATTTAAAACGATACTCACTAGGTAGAAACCGATTTAGTATACATAGAAACCTATTGAGTATAGAAACGTATTGAGTATTTAAAAACTTTTATTATATTATAGTACCTATATAGTATCAAACACTAGAAAGTGTTTCATCAACAATTTTCATATTATTTATTGTTTAAACAATTAGAAAATAAAAATTTTTTCCAAAATTTTTTTAATTTGGTTATTAACATTATCCATGTTTACTGATAGTAGAAAAAAATTATCATCAAAACCTCATCATTTTAATCAGTTTTTACGTACTATTAGAGAGGAAAATTCTCTTTTTTGTCATAAGTAAATAATTTCTTAAACATTGTTTAGTTCAAGTTAATGAAATTTGGCAGAAAGATTCTGTGATACTCAAACATCTTGAGAAAAAATGTACAAATATAACTACTATATTTTTTTTCGATAATTGATAATTGATTATAGTTCGGCTTTCGATGAACCTGCATAAGAATACGTATAATATTCAATTTAATTATAACTTTCAAACGATTAAGTGAGCTGAGTTGAAATTCGTACAGAAGCATTAGAGTTCTATTATCAGAGACTGGTAAAATTTTCAGATTTTTACCACTGTTTCGAGTTATCTCCAGTACATCCTTGAAGAGGTTCTGCTATGAAACAAAAAATAACTTCGAAAGTCAATTTTTTAAATTAAAAGTATAATAACAGAAAAATTAAACTTTCAAATTTGATTCACTTTTACCTCGTCGTTCAGGAGATATCGCGTACATTAAAACGTTGGAATTTATCACGGTCAAGATACGGATCGACAGCTTTTCGATAAAATAGAATAAAATCAATAACAGTTGCACATAAGACTGGCTCATAAAAATACTTTTATTGTGCTTCAAATGTTGCCCAAACATGAATGAATTCTATCACGTCGTTTATTCACACTCCGATCCTATCGATTGGATATCTTGACACAATGTTCTTAAAATATTATACATTCATTAGGAAAAAAAAGTAAAAAAAAATTTTTAACTCTACCCCCCCCCCCCCCACATTGCTTATATATAGGATACGCACTCGTTTCATAAGTTATTATAGTTAAGTTAACATTCATTGTTATTGAATGTTTACACATTAAAAAATTGAAACTTCAGTTCTCAAAACTTAGATATTAATACCGTTTGCATGTGCAAATTGTGAAAAAATTATCTAGAGACTGGTTTTTTAATTTTCTGCAAAATTCCAAGCATATTCAAAGAAATCGAGGCTTCGATTAAGGATGTATTGGAGATACAATCCCTGACAAAAGTGACTTTTTCATAATGAATTGTTATAATTTAGTCTTCGTTTTTTAGATAGAAAGTTAAAATTTTGTATCATGTTATTTACAATGATACTCGATAGTTTGCTAAATTTTTACTAACAATTTTCATATTATTTATTGTTTAAACAATTAAAAACAAAAATTTTAGACAAAATTGTTTGAACTCGGGTATAAACATTTTTTATGTGTATTGATAGTAGAAAAAAAATATCAACGGGACGTCATCGTTTTAATCAATTTTTAAGTACTTTTAAAGAGGGAAATTCGTTTTATTATCACCTAAATGGATAATTTCTAAAAAATTGTTTAGTACAAGTTGATAAAATTTGGCAGAAAGATTCTTTAATACTTAAACATCTTGAGAAAAAATTTACAGCTAACTATTACCGTTTTTTCGATATTTATAACTAATTATAATTTCGAATACGTATAACATTCAATTTGTAATAACTTTTAAACGGTTTAGTGAATTGAGTTGATATTTGCACAGAAGCATTAGAATTCTATTATCAGTGTCTGGTGAAATTTTCAGATTTTTATCACTGTTTTGAATTATCTCCAGTACATCTTAAAATGTCGATTAATCGAACCTCACCTACAACATACTCATCAAAAATTTTATTTTTAAAAACTTTGACAATTCATCCCTTCTCTTATTGTTAGAACGTAAATACAATGTTTTAAAAATTGATATTTTCAAATATATTGATATTTGATTGGTTCAAATTTTAATAACTTTTTATGTTTTTTTTTCTAAAATGATGTTTAAATCATAAAAGTGCATGAGAAACATATGCAAAATGGATTTACTATTTTCTAAGAGATTTTTAATATTTAAAAAAAACGAGAGAATCATATTATTCTTTGATGAAAGGAAAACGACGTGGTTTTTTTTTTTATTTCGAAAATTGTTTATTTTCAGAGAGAACCCTATAGCTAGTTCGATATCTTACGATATGGGAAACTTAACCATCACCTCAAGGGACTATGTATATACATATATTATTTCCCTAAGGATGTTAGGGCCGTTCAATACTTGAAAAAAGTTACTTTTTCATAATGGATTGGTGAAATGTGCTCTTTTCCCTGCTAGAAATTCAATATGATTTTGATATTTTACTTTGAAATGGTACACAGTAGTCTTTATCATTTAATTAATAATTTGCATTAGATTCACCGTTTAACAGGCAATAAAAAAATCATCAGATGAACATTTTCAAACTGGGATATTAATTCCAAAATTTTTTATGATTGCAAAGCGTGAAAAAAATTATGAACAAAAGCTCGACTTCCAACACGAATTTTTAAGATATTCATGAATTTTATGTTATAGCAAATTGACTTTTTAAGACAAATTTCATGATTAAATACCTTTTTAATTACATAAATGGCAAAATTAACAAATATGAGCTTGGAAGATAACAAATGGTAATTAAATAGAGTACATAAAAAATGGATTGTTTTAAATTTGATTTTCTAAAGTTTTTATTGGAAAAAATGAACGAAAGTGTAAAAATTGACACGTGTCAATTGTTAAAGCTATGCTTGAAAAAATAATTTGCAGTTGCAGTTGAAAAAAATCTTGTTTTTTCATCAATTCTGACGAATTTGAAGTGTGTCAAGTGATCTAAAATTACAAAAAAAAAAAACATCACGTTTATGATTGCGAAAAAAAAGTCCTCTTCGTAGTTTAGACAGAAAAAGAAAACAATTGACATTTACATAAAAATATTTAACAAAAGTTAATGTACAATAAAATAAAAAATGTGTTATTATATTTGTTAGAATCATGAGTATTAAATTCGAAGATAAATGAAATGCTGCCAATTATTCTATAACTTTATTGAATATACGTGTTGTCGATGGTACAAACTTTTTTTTTTTATGAAAATAGTTCTATGACAAAGAATGAAAACAAAAAAAAAACCCACTTATAACTATGTTATCTCCTTTTACTTGAATATAAATAAATTGATATGTTTTTAATAATATTTAAATAACAAAAACTAAAACAATGATAAAAGTAAAAATACTAATTGAAATAAAAAGACCTCGTGATGCGGCATAGTTTGCACGAAGAAACGATTTATTTCTCTTTGAGTATCTTTCTTCATGATAAATTAGCGATCGTCGAGTAAACGTCGAAAAAAAGGGAAGAAAAATAGGAGCGAAAACGAGTGCGTCAGAAGAGTCACGAGACACAGGCTAATTATTACTGTCAGCAGTTACGAAATACGCAGCCAGATATGCAATGGAAAAATTAGCGATAATATGCGACGAATTTTGGTGTTACCCGTGAAATACGAAAGGAAAAGGAAAAAAACACAATTCACGTTCAAGTCGATTGTCATATATTAAGTAATGAGAATTATGAAGTATTTCTTTTTCATAACTCCCGTCAAACAGTTGTTACATCAGTGTTGGTTTTAAATTTAATAGTTATGGACTGCTTAGAAGTCAATTGTGTTTATTTACAGGCGTAACACAAAACTCGACAATTGAAAAAATAATTTTTTTATTTTAAAACATTGGTTGGACCGTAAAAACTGTATGTAAGAAAAAACTTTTTTGAAAAAGTAAAAAAAGTACACCAAGTAATAAAATACTTGTTACAAAGTTATATGAAATTATTTTGTGACCGAGTGAAAAAAATGTTTGCATAGATTCTGCAATTTAAAATATGTGATGTGGGTAAATTTGAGTTTATAAAATGAAACTCTAAATCGGATTATTCGAATTGCTCATACACACCAATTTTTGATTTTGAAATCTATGAAATTTTATTTTTTATTTTTTCATTTTTTTGTTAAAGAAATGAATAAATACTTATTGCATTGTCTTGCAATCAAGAATAATCTTCTCCAATTTTAAGAATTTTCCGTTTGGAGGCTAGATGGTTAGGAATGAAAATTAGTAGTTAATATTTATCCGATAAAATATATTACTCACCAAGTATTGCGTCTCTTATTTTTCTATTATTATTCCTTTATACATCATTATTGTTATTTCACACGCTGCTTACATTTTTATTTTTTAATACAATTTTTTAAGTATGTTTTAAACAGTTTTTAACCTTGATAGTCACTTTTTGATAGAACTGTCATTACTTTAAGAGCAATCACAACTCTCAACACTGTAAATCGAAGTGTGTTTCTTAACGCTCGTAAAGTGCCAATTTTTACTCAGTAGAGTGTGTAAAATTTTCACGATTTGTTACAAAACACAGATATGTGTGTTTTTATGAAATTGATTCGCATTTTGTGTGTAATTTAACGTAATTAACACGTAGATTTACAGTGAAAGTTACTAGATTTCGTATGACTCGGATTTTTCTCTCAAAATCGAACAATCAAACTTCAAAAAATTAGAGTATGTAGGGTAGGGTAGGGCAAAATGGGGTGGGGGGGGGGGCAAAATGGGGTACCCCAAAAATTTGGTGAAAATTTTCAATATTTCAATATTTGATAAAATTTAATATCAAATAGTCTTTTATTTGCTAA
>JAPYYX010002360.1:0-16959 GCA_030522605.1 Cremastinae sp. B BG-2022a | reverse complement strand
CATTTTAAAAGTACTTTTTCGAATATACTCAAAAATATAATAGCCTATATTAGATTATAATTACCTATATTTTCGAATACAATTTTTTTCCGTATGGGAGGGCTAAAACGATATGAGAAAAAAAACGATAATCCTTTAAAACGAGCGAATATTCTCTTGCAGCCTCGATTCACCTCCAGTCTCGGTGATCTCAGCCATTATCTTCGCGCACGTTCAGTCATTCTTGGATAGAATTTAAAAAACGCATCAATAATGCACTTAATATTTTTTTGATCTATTGAAAATGAAGTTAATGCTCAAGAGATGCGATATGAGTGCACGTATTGCTCAGGAAGTACAGTCAGTACAAAAAGTGCGATGAAATATTGAAAGTGCAATATTTCTGCTGTCCCTCAACCTCAAAAGTTTATTCATATTTTTTTTTTATATTTGAGATATCGAGTCTGTAACCAGGACCATTTATTAGAATTATCGATAACGATTCCTGCTTGAGATAATATCTTCCTTTTTTAGGGAAAACATTTTTTGTCCAGTGGCCTTTACTGGCCTGGGGAGTACGATGACATTTTTATAGCTAGGGCGATAAGAGAAAGAACCTTCTATGTCAAGAGGATGATAATATTGTTTTTTTTAGGTTCTGGGATTGATTAAGTGATTTTTCGTATAATTTATAACCTCTGTAAACGTCCAAGTCGTCATTTTTTTTTAAGAAAAAAAAATGTATGCATTTTTTGTCATAAAACCACGTGAAATCAAATTTTGATGGTGAAATCGAAGATTCAATTTTCCATTTTTTCAGAACTGAAAATTTAATAACAGTTCTTTACTCTGAATTTAGATGAACTTCCTGACATTCGAGATAGAAGAAGATAGAAAATTTAATTCGATTTGAAAGCTCTCTGAGTGCTTCAAATTTTTTAACGATTATTTATTCTTAATTTCGTTTTAATTTTTATTTTCCTCGCATCCGGAAATAAAAATTTTATATTATAGAATTGTGCTTCTTGACCTAAAAAATTGACAGTGCTTTTTGTTCTGAAATGCATAAAAAATCACAATTTGTTGAATATTTCAATTTCGAATAAAAAATTCAGAGTGAGCCTCGTCGATGGCTTCGAAAGCGGAAGAAGCGGCTGATGGCTGTTAGCATGCGATATGAGATGGAAGCTCCCTCGAGGGAAATGCGCCGATTATATTTGCCTAAAGTACCAAAGTTTTGGACTCCCGCCGCGAGTTCTCGAACGCTGGGGCTGCGACGCTATTATCATTATTATTATAACGGTACGAACGCGTATGCCTGAACGAGTCCGGTCCATCGGCAAATTCAACTTTCTCATCTACCTATTTACCTCAGCACTTTAATTAATTCCCTGAGAAGACGACTTCGCGTTGATTCGTCGTGAGTACTCGACTAATCTCTCAATATTTCGATAAAAATGTGATGAATTGCGGATAGAGACGAATATTTGAACACATTTTCTCAATAATCGAAAATTCTACCCCTTTTCTATCGGTTTACATTTTTTTGTCTCCAGAAATTTCGATGGAAAATTGAATTAAAAAATCGAATCGGTGATCCTTTTTCTTCTAATAAAGTGTAAAATTTATAAGAAATAGAAATAAACTCATAAAATCAATTTAAAAAATCAACAAAATTGCTTAAGAGATAAAATAGATATTATAAAACATTCAGAATAGTTAGAAGAAATATAAAATGAGAAAGTAATTAGTAAAATAAAATATTGATCGTCGAAGTTGATTGCAATCTAATTGAAAATCGAAATGAAAATATGAATAACAAAATTGGAAAATGAAATGAGAAAATTCTTTATCAATCAGGATAAGAGCAGTTAAATCCATACTGAGTGGCAATCTCGAAATGAAGACATCACGTTGAGCACTTGTTAATCCATAAGGCTAATATAGAAGAAGTCACGCGGTTTTATTGTCCATGAACAATACTCGTTGAACCAGATGCCCGAGTTCTACCTGCGTTGTCGAGAGCATTATCGTTTGACGTCCTCTTAACGTAGCAGTGATACGAACACTTTTTCATTACAGTTAACGACTCTCTAGCAAATAGTGGTTGAAAGTACATATGCCATGAGACTCGGGGCTAAAAAAAAGGAGAATGTGTGGACAATGCGATGTGCAAGCCAATCCGTTGAGTAGGCTAATAAGAGACGTCGTGTTGAGCTCTTGTTGTCAAACAATACCCTCCAAAAATGAAAAACTATCCACACTCCTTTGGAAATATTGTACACAGAGCAATTGTCCGTATTGTTCCCCATTCAATGATACGAGTGGCTTGTCTGATGCTTTTAAGCAAAACGAATTTAAAACACAGTTTTTATGCTCTGAGTAAAATTAGGGTACATTTTACAATTCATCAGACCTGAAAAAAAGAAAAAAATCGATTAATAAAAAAATCTTAGGTGTGCCAATTTTTTTAATTGCGGGGTGTTGTAAAATTTACTCACAATTCTTTGATTGATACTCAATTGAAATGTTCGTTCATGGTGAATTATCGTGATACCAACATTTTGCTTTTATTTTGCAATTATTTGCAACATGAATTTTAAGCACAGGTTTCGAAACTCATACAAAATAGGATACAATTTTCAACTTGTGTAATTGGCCTGTAAAGTGAAAAAATCTCGATAAAAACTGTTACATCCACTTGTGGAAATTGTGAAAATCTACTTACAGTATTTTGTTAAAAAATTCTACTAAATGCAGTTTGCAAATTTTCTGGATTGTAGAAACATCCGCATCGATTTACATTTCACGATGCGATCAGTTTGTCTACTTTCAAATAAGACGAATTGCAAACATAATTTTATGATTCCGTATAAGTTGGAATGCATTTCCCAAATAATCAATTACCCTGAACAATAAATGAGAAATATTCATTGATAAAATAGAAACTTCTGCTTATTTACCGATTTTCGGAACTACAGAAATCTGCTATTCTATGCAGGTTTCTGTATCATAGCAATGTAAGCAAATCAATAAGTGAATACAATTGAGATATTTTGCAGCAGTGTATGTAATTCATTTTTTTTCATTACTTCTCGTGATATAAACAATTGGATTTGCATATTTTAGCATATACAAATGATTAAATGCCTAAAAAAACCATTAAATTTGGATTACCTTCAGCTTCAATTTTTTCAATACATATATCCTAACTCGTGTATATTATTTCCCGATTGTTTCGGAGAACAGCAAAGTAATATTTAAAATAAGTACTTGCGTAAAAACGATTTTTACATATGAATTTACACGCCAGGAGCTTTGTAACTCCGACACTCGCACAACCTAACTAAAATCTATTTTCAGGTGCTGCGGTGGACTCGGAAACATCGAGGGAGAAAGTGTGATACATCGCAGTATTTACAAATATTTTCCGTATAAAATAACAAATCGCAGTTTAGTTCCCTCGACAATGATTTGTTTTCTTATATCCCTTTTGCACCAAATCATTTTAATATCTAATAAGAATAGGAATGTTTCGTGCGAGAAGTTCTCTCACGATTTCCACGTGTCTCGTGTTTTTAGAAGTTCGTTTTCTTTTGAATATTTTCCTAATTTAAAAAAGATGCATTTCCGTAGCGTGTACTAGCAGTGTATCATGACTTTGATCGCTCCACCTCGCCCCAGTTTCGTTGTTTCAAAAGCATCTACGGTCTCCTCGAGTTTGTAGTTGTGCGTTATCAGCGGCTTCAGGTTCACTTTACCAGAAGCCACGAGTTCTAGGGCGTCCTCGTAGCTAGAAACATCCAATTAGTATGTTAAAGAAGAATAGAAGAATAAAAAAGCAAAACGAGACCGGTGATTTTTTCGGACTTACTCATTCGCGTATCGAAAGACTCCTCGAATGTCGACCTCTCTGGTAAGAGCGTTTATCAACGGAACTTGAACTTCCGGCGCGCTGTTACCCACCAGCACGGCGGTACCTCCAGATTTCGTTGCCTGTTAATTCGTTTAAATTTTCATGAGTCGCTCTCATTGTTTCGCGTATCATTAGCATATTCGATCGAGCTGGAATTTAATTAACGAGTACGTACGAGAATCGCAAGACGAATGGAGGACTGTGCGCCAGAAGCGTCGATCGTCTTGTCCGGCTGTCCGTCAAAGAGCTCGTGAATGCGTTCCAGTGTTTTTTGTTCTGATAAGTCTTTCGCAGTCAGAAGAGTTTTGTCAGCGCCCAACTGTTTCGCCACCTTCAATTTTTCCTCAATTATATCTGAAAACACGAGTTGTTTACTTCGATTAATCCTCGCATGAAAAATCTTTCCTTCACTCCATTATCAAGCTTACGTCATAATGTTTCCAGTGATATTATTTGTTGTACAATAACGCGTACCTTTCGCAATGCGAGATACAGTGATCTAATTACGAAAGAAGTTTGACGTAATCTCTTTGCGCAGATACACGAAGTATCCAAGTTACATAATTTTACTGAATTTTCTTCGAAAAGCGAGTTCCTCGTGATTTTCTGTTCGTAATAGCGATAAGAAAGGAAAGAACGATAAGAGCGAAATAATCGTACTTTTACAAATCCCTGATAATATGGACATGAGCTTGAGGATTGATTGCTTTTTGAAATTTGTCAAATTGTTTACGATTTCTTGAAAAGCTTTCCTACTGAATTACTTACAATGATCGACTCGATGCACGCATCATCTATTATTAAAGAACAGTGCAGAAAAACTTTTTTTAAGAGTTCATATCATTTTAATCAGCAAAGAAAATTGCCTCAATTTAGATAAAGTGCTTATCATTTTCCAACTCTCCGTACGTTTTACGTGTAAATATCTTTTAATTTTCGCTTCCGTACTGAAAAATGTGAATGGATCTGGTTAATGAAGTTCAAAAAATGAAAAATCCACCAGATGGAAAATTCGACGACCCCAAATTTTTCAGATTGGAGTGCTCGCTCATAGGTACATCCTTCAACTTCGTCATAGTCATGTAGCTGAAAATGATTTTACCTGTGACTACGACCATGCTGGCACCCATCGCCTTTGCAACCAAAAGACAAACGAGTCCAATCGGTCCGCAACCCGTTATCAGGACCCTGCAGCCGATTCCTACATTCGCGCGTTTGCACGCGTGAACGGCGACAGACAGTGGCTCAAGAAGAGCTCCTTCCTCAAGAGACACGTGATCCGGGAGCCTGCGAAATTGTAAAATAAGGTAAATAAAATATAAATTGCGTCTCATGGTCGTGCAAACATGCGATAAGTCGCTCAGTGCGGCAATTGTATTTTTGAACTTTCTCGATCTCGCGTTATCTTTAATGTACTTATTTTCCGTCTGGATATATGAATGCAAAAAAAATATATAGATTCGCGATTAAGCAATTTTTCATTTTATTGTGAGTTCAGACTATCTTAAGTGTGTTGACGTAAACTATTTTTTTATTTAATATTTTTAAATTATAATCTCTCTCGCCAGCGATATTTAATAATTTTGCTGTAGGATTTTATAATTTTAAAGTGAATATCCACAGGCATTCTATCACTCATTGTAACATGTTTAATTATCAAAATTCTTTTTTTGCTGATTTGTAAATTTTTTTATTCATTGATAAATTTGCAATTCCACGTTCTGACTATCTCGACGTTGTTGATTCGATTTCACGATCATTTGAAAGTCGTTATTTTCTGAGATGATTATGGTTATGCTCAAATGAAAAAAACGTAAAGTTTCGTAAGTATTTCTTTTGTTTTGTATTACGAAAAAATCGTTTGAAATTAATTCGATGGTATAGGAGATAGGAATACGGTTATGGTAGACATATGCATTGTGAGACACATATTCTTATTCTTTGTTCTTTATTGACTCTAGAGCACTTTGAGAGGCACGTCTTAACCGAACGAAATATTCTTCTAGACTAAAAACTAAGGACTATAGAAACCAAAAATAAGGATCGGTCCAGTGTCACGCACTTATCGCTCTGGACCTTCAAGAGCGTAATACGAACTGTAATTCTATAGCTAGCATTCTCGGAAGCGTGAAAGATTCATTTTTGTATACTAAACTATATATACATATATTTACAATATTCCAACAGATGGACTTTTCATTGAAATAATTTCTTTTTAAATTATTTTTTATTATTACCTGTAACAAAAATCAGCAGCGTGCTTGTACCAACGTCTGAGACTACCGTGAACCGGCGGAGTCGCGCAAAAGATCATTTCCGCACACAAATTGTAACGTCCTTCCTTGCAGACTTTGCAGACTCTGCATGGCACACCTGGTTCGATAGCCACACGATCGCCAACCTGTCGAATTTCTTGTTTTGTCATTTCTTTTCTACAAATTAAAAATCAAATAGAAAATTATTTAAAATAATTCTCGTGGTTATTTCTCACCTTAAGATGACTGACTTTTTTTCCAAGCTTGGCGACTACCCCTGACGATTCGTGACCAACGATCATCGGCTTCTTAACGATGAAATCACCGATTCTTCCATTAACGAGATAATGTACGTCGGAACCGCAAATTCCGACGCAACTCATACGGATCAGAACTTCTGTGATGCACAAGAGAGAACTATAGATAAAATATGACAATGGAAAGAATGAATCGTGACTGTTATATGTCCCAATATTTCCCTAATTTTAGATCAACTATTAGCATCAATTCATTGATCGATCGAAAATTAAGGGATTTCGGTACAGTTAGTAGAAAACTCAAGAAATTAACACGTACAACAGATAGGGAATCGAAAAATGATCACAATTGAATAAAAAATGGAAACAATGTTCGTTATTATTAAATAAACGGATATAAATTTCCAAAAAATATTGATCTACGTAAATATTGAGTTATTGAAGAAAACATTTCCGTTCTTATGCATGTAGTCTATAGCTATATTTAGAAAAAGGACAATTTTTTCTTTCAATAACTCGAAAACTGTGTAGATGAAAGTTTTGAAAAAAATCATGTTCACGTATTTTATGTTAAAGAATATCCCGACAAAATTTTAACACATTCTGATCATAGTCGCTTCTGTACCGAAACACCTTAATTCGAATCGTTCTGTGGAGACGCAAAAATTGATTAAAATTTAAATCGCAAATTCTCGATTAGTATTGTTAATTGAATGAAAAATCCGAAATTATTATAATTCGAAACATTCCGTTGAGACAGCAAAATTGGATAATATTCAAATCTCAGAATGAAAAGTGTCTCGACCAAAGCGTCTTGGCAACGAGAGCGACACGTGTGAAAATCTCAAGATTTTTTTTCACTCGGAAGTGAGGACATTGAGAATGATCAGGCGTTACCGCGACTCGTTACGAGGGTTAAAAACAAGTTCGAAGTAAATTTCAGTTAATCAATGTTCTATTCTTGTCTCGAATAAACTACGAGAATTTTTATTGATAGGAATTGCTATTGCTGGTTATAGAAACAATATCCGGGTATCTTGAATTTTCGAGGTCACAAGCGTGAGAGTAGAGTGCGTCGAATTATTATCAATTGGATTTATGTCTCGTAATCGTACACGTCTAAGGATAACGGAGCAAGGTCGATTTATGTTCAGTTTTATAACTCCTCTCTCTGTATCGAATAGCGCAATATCATATCGTTTACCAGTAAAATGCTGGTCATTAAGTGGGATTAGGAATATGTTTCGAATCTGATGACGTAAATGTGAATAGCAATTGGTAAACAAAATTTTTAAATATGCCTGACATTCAAGAAGAAACAAATTTATATTTTTTATGACATAATTACAATTTTTTTTTATTTTCATCGATTAAACAGCTTTTCAGAATTGCACGTGCAAAGACGTAAAGTCACGTGTTGAAGAGGGATAAAACGTGCAATCTTCAGACTCAAGACAAAAACATTTTCTCCATTATTAAACAAGTGAGCAAAGGTCAAAACTATATTTATTTGAAATATTATCGATAATATGTTTAGGCTTTTTTCTTTAAAATGAGTGGGTACTGAGTGCAGGCTGCACGATGGACGATAACCTAGAAAGGGTTGAACGGTAATATCGCGAGAGAGAGAGAGAGAGAGAGAGAAAAGGGGGAGGGCGACGTTGTGTGCCGTATGGGACAACGAAAATGTATTTGGGCTACGTAAAAAAACTTGACAGATATAATATGAGGAAATGGAATTTTTAATTCAGACCCACCATCATCGTTGGGCTCTTCGATGGGCGTTTGTTCCTGAAACAAAAGAATTATTAAGGAAAAACTAAAGTCGTGTTTTTGGCGCCACGTGGATTTCAGGATCGATCCAACGTATACCAACGCTGCAGTGTCAAGTGCCCGACACTGAAAACTCTCACTCAGGGTCATATATAGACCATTCGAACGGATCGTTCATTACTTTCATCCATCATCGTACAGGATTACGTCGATTTTGGGAAAGAGGAAAAAAAATGAGGAAAGAACGGAAAAATGTTCGTTTCAACTTACCAAACGCAAGTCGTTTATCCCGTAAAGTACCGCGGTGAGATTGTCGTTTGCCATCGTTCTACCGTTCGTCGCGCTCTGTCGTCAGAGGGATGATTCTTCCTTGAAAAGCCGACTGTAAAAAAATGGTCAATCGTTCGTGACGAACACTCGCGGACTGAATAACCACAGCTCCGAACTGTCCTGATATACGAAAACACTCGCGCTACTTCGACTCGTACGCTTTTTTTCTGATATCATCATCGTACGATTGTTAAGCGTTACGAAAATAGCATTGAGCACGACCCCAGAGCTCTTCTAACAAGATTCACGCGATGGTTCTTCAACACCGTTCCTATAGAGGGTTTCACCGAACTGCGAGCAGCCTACGAGTCGGTAATGACGCTCCTGGATACCTGTGTTATCCACCGGGTTTCCATAAATTTTTAATTTTTGCCATCTCGATTTTGTCCAAATACCTTAACATCTGTGATTTAACTAATTTAAATTATTTTTGAATAAAAATAATGTGATTTTATTAACGAGATTTTTATTGTTACATAGTTAATCGCGATAATCTCCCCAAAATCCATCCCCTGTTGACTGTTTGATGTTGTCGCGATTTTCTCGACGCACACGCGTGACCGCACTCGCTTCGCCCTTTGCCAAAATTCGTTTCGAGAGAGACTTCTTGTTTCGTTTTTCCAGTGTGAGCTTCATTCGCCGTCTGACGTCTTCCGGAGCTATCGAAGCCGCGGTCGAGCAACTTCGCACACTTCTGGAATCGTTGAACTCGTAATCCGGCTCCGAATCGTTGTCCGAGCCTTTGTTCACCAGCGTCGAAGCGTTTACCAATTCGGATATCTCGTCCTGCTCTTTTGAGCTTGATTTTTCGTCGATTGTCAATTTGTCTGATTTTTCAGAATTTTTGTCTGTGGGTCCTAGGTCTGATAATACACTGTCTTCCAATACCTTTCGAAGAAGATCTATTTCGATTCTTTTATTATTCTCAATCTCCGAGAATTCTGCTTGGTTCTCGTTATTTTCTACATCCGCTCGGACACTATCTTCCAATTCTTTACGGAGAATATCTATTTCGATTTTTTCATTATTTACAACTTCGGAGGATTCCGAATTTTGTTCGTCCTCACATTCTTCCTCTTCTTCTGATTCCTCCATTCCCATTTCCACTAGCAGGTCTTTTTCCATTTTTCTTGTAAGACCGCTCGCTCTGATTTCCACGTCTATGCAATCTATACGTCTGAAGTAAGAAACAAATTTTTTTATAATTTAATTATTCAACGATAAATTATGATTGAAAAAATACGTATTTCCCATTGGGTTTGATATAGAATTATTTTATACTCACGAGACATCTGCGAAAGTCGGATGCAAGGTGCTCTCGTATCCGAAACGTCTTTTGAAAAAGTCTCGAATGCAATTGACATCGCGTTGGAAATAATATTCAGCGTTGGGATGCTCAGTGGAGACCATTTGTGGGAAATCAATGATTATCGGTTTTCCATCGTCACCTAGCATGATATTGAATTCGTTGAAATCTCCGTGGATAACTCCGTGGCTACCGAGCGCGACTATCAGGTTCATGAGCTCGTCGTACAATGCTTCGACGTTTTCCACTTCTCGTACGTTACTGAGAGGTCCTCCTTCAACCAGCTCCATTACAACGCAATGTCTGTTAAAATCTATGGCTTTAGGGACAGGGAAACCACGTTCTTGCAGCGCTTTCATGTACGCGAATTCTCTTGTAGCTGATATTCTGGAAAGATAAAGCCATGATGCAGATTTTCGGCGCTGATGATAATCCCTCTTCTCTTTAATATTTCTGAAGCAAGTCCGGCCAAGCCTGTGCAATTTCAAACAGACAGATTTTCCATCTTCATCGGCTACTATGTAAATGTTGGATTCTTTGCCAATTCCAATTTGATTGCCAAATGATGCAACGACTCCTCTTGAAACAAGAACTTTTAGAGCCAGATAATCGTAACCAGCATTTGTTAAGCGGTAACCATCATCTGGAAATAAATAAATTCAATGTTAATAATGGATGTATTGAACTCGAGTACTCATATTCTATGTATCGTCGCTTTAAATTGGAAGTGTTTTTACTGTCAAAATATCTTTTTAGAAATCATTTTTCTTACAGTGTTTTCCACGTTCATAACTGAGTAGTCGGTGCTTGCATAACTCTCTCAATAATTTGTGGACACCACCATGACGAAGATTGGCAATCTGTGCAGCCAAACTTGCTGGAACAAGTTCATGATTTTTCATCCCCATTTCGATCTAAAAATTAAAGAGTAACACCTCTATTAATCTTAAAATTTATAGTCATGTCTAATAATATTGGTTTACTGATACGGTATTGACAATTTATTTCCATGTATCAATAAAAAAAATAATTTTGGTTACCGCTGTCAAAACTCGAAAATCCTCACGACTCAAATACCGCAGCATCGTGACATTTAACTTGCCCATGATTGCGAAAAATCACCAATCGTTGAAACTATGTATGTTTATTATTTATTTTAATTAAATTGACAATTTATAAACGACACGATTCTTGTGATTGTTGAAATGCCAAACATAACCTGGCAATACATCGAGGAATCATGTGGCTGGGTTGCTAGCTTTAGGCTGATTTACAAAGGCGATGACGTTTGCACGATGTTATTTTCCAGCAATACGATTGGTCATCGCTCCCGAATAAAATTTACACAGCTTACTGACTTTTATGTTCAGTCGGTAACAATTCTGTATTTATTTTTTCCATAAAATTAAACTTTCGAAAAGAAAGTCTATTTTTTCGAATCGTTTATAATTTGGAGTCCTCCTAAATACGATATAAATCTTTTTCTTCAACACGTTGAGCATATTGGAGCGAAACGAATGAGACTCATATCAAATTCGATAAACAAGCTCAATATGTATTAAAAAAACTAATAAATAAACACTTTTTTACAACGTTTTTGTTTAACAGATATTTTTAGTTATAAAAGAATATTCACATAATAAGATAACGAAAAAGTTCTTCTCGAAAGGACCATTATTGAAAAACTGTTATCGCACATTCGATTTTACGAGCTCATAGATAAGTAGCAGAAGATACTTTTAACCGTAGCAGCGCGTCGAGTCGATTGCTATTCTCATTGTAGCTTTTCTAGTGTTAATTGCAAAATGAAGCTCTTGACACACAATATGTTGACTTCGAAGTGTCTCAAAGGAGTGACGGTCGGTTATCCGCTCGGGATTGTGGTGAGTATAATATAATAATCAAGGAAACAAGAATTTTGAGGTTAGAATCGTATTTCGCCGAAAACGCTTGTCAACGAAACACGTGCCAGAATGCATTCATTATTCTCGGTATTCGACAATTGACACTTTTTGACAGAAACTTCATGTTTTTCATGATAAATAGGCCAAGGACATCAAAGTTTCGGAAGTAGATTTCAATTCGGAACTCATTGTCAGGATAATTCCAAAGTTGGATTGGGCGACATTGTGGAAAGCCGCCGAAAGCGTGAGTTCATTTTACATTGTGAATTTGTTCACTACGTTACGAATGATGAGAAAACGGTTCGATTTTTCTTGCATTTTTTCAAACATTAAAATTCAATTCCAGATTGGACATGCTGGTGAATTGCCACAAACCTTAATTCAAGACTTTGAAACGAACGAGGAATTCTTGAAAAAAGTTCACCATGTACTGCTCGAGGTAGAAGTAATAAACGGCGATCTGTTATGTCCTGAGTCTGGTAGGAAATTTCCTATAAACGATGGCATACCGAACATGTTATTGAACGAAGATGAAGTTTAAGCCATTTAGCACAAAATATACCTACTAAGATAATATAATGTCATTTTTCAAAACGATCCAATTGATTCTCTATGGTGAGAGAAAAAATAGTATCATACAAGTGTTGAAAAATACTTTAATCGCATCCCAAAAATGATCTCTTCACATTTGAAGATCTGTCTTCTATATCAGTATGGAATTAATAGATACAGAAAATGAAAAGTAGAAACTGCAGGTCGCAGAGTAATAGAGTGAAAAAGATTAGCCGGAAATGTAGCATCGACCAATCAACTAAGAACGTTTAATAGTACCAAAAGTTATATGAATATCAATTCAGAATTGAAAAATCCAATTATCCTGTCGAATATTGTCCTTCATCAAGGCATTTAATATTACTTTTTTTTACACTAAAATTATAGATGTTAACATGTTTCAAGAGATGAATGTAGATTTCATACTTCGCTGTTGTAGATTTTAGTGAAACACATTTACATAATAATAATGATGATAGATTGTAGCATAAAAATGTGATATTAAATTATTGACCATCCAATCTTTCATACTTCATTTCCCTAAAACGAAAATACCAAAAACAAATTTGGAGTGGGTTTCTTTTAGAGTGGACGTTTGAATGAATTTTGAGTTAAATTTGACTACAGATGTCTTTATTGCACAGATATGTATAGTTTAAGAGGGATACATTGTATTCAGTTTGGATATCTAGCAAATACACAATTATGTCATTTTTTTCTTCTTGTTTGCTCTCTTTTATTTATTTTTATCGTGTATGCAGTTATGAGTTCATGCAGCTTCGATTTTTAATCATGTGATATTTCCTTAAATAGTCTAAACTGCAAAGCTTTTTTGTTCATTCTAGGAATTAGATTTTTGTTTCAATTAATTTCGTCCCTTGGACGAAGTATAGGAGGGACAGTTTCAGGAGGACGTGATTATTTACTGTACTAAAGATTGGCGATAGCTTGGCAAATATCTAAATATATACTTTTTGGTTCTTCAATAGATTCCAGTAAATACGTCGAATGTTAAAAATAGTTTCATTTCTATTATTTACGAGTACATTGCACAAAGTGATTGAATTGCATTGAGTCTTTATTTTTATTTACTGCTTAACTTATTTTGCTCTTTGTTCTTTTATTTACTGACAATTACTAACGTCAGACTCACGAGTTTGTAACATTGGACGAAGCAACTTTGATCCTAATAGTTTAAAAAACGCTCGTTTATTTTAAAACGATTTCAAGAAAAAAGTTATTAAGTTTTGACAGTAGATCAGCGACGAACATTTAACGTACACAATATATGTATCGTCTAATTTTCTGATCATCACGAATAAAAACAACTCGAGAGAAAAACTGGAAAAATTTCTTGGCAATTTTCAATCATTTCTTATTTTTGGCATAGAAGTGTCTTTAGCTCAATAAGGGATGGAAGAAGCGTGTAAAGGTAGAGAAATTATAGGAAGCTGATTGCTACAGTTGCAAGATGATAGTTAATACTGTGTATCTCGAAAAAGATATAAGATGTTAGTCCAGCAATAAAGAAAAGTTGTCAATCAAATTAACAAACAATTCTCATTTGCAATTGCTCTTTAAATGTTTAACATTCCTTCGGATGCACAGTCGCTAAAAAGAGGAGGGACTTTCTTTTCCATTCTTTCTACATTTATATTTCGTTTATGCACACTCGGCGGCGATACGTAAAATATAGTCAAAATAGATCATTTCATCCACCTTTAGTATCTCCAAGAGTCAAAAAGCTATAAAAATAGCTCTTAACTAACTTCTCAGCCACAGCCCATCTTATTTTCTCTTATTACTTCTGTATTCACATATTAGGTTCTTTTTAAAGGCAGGATTATTATTTTTTTCTTTTCCTCTTCACTTCTTCCTTTCTCTCTTCTCCCACTTTTTTTCTCTTGGATGAAGTTATGAAAATACCTCTGTATATCAATTTAATTATGGCACATTCAAGTTCTAGTACATAGTCTCAATTTGCCACCAGAGAATTCCTCTTTCGTATTTTCCTAAGTCGACCTTGCCTCCCTCTTTTTCGCAGGCAAATTTATTTCGTATTCTTTTTTCCATCTATGTTTCTCTCTTTATTGCCTAGCAACATTTTCATTCTCAGGTTCTCAGCTCCTTTTACTCAATATTTGTATACAGGATCCCAAAAATCTTTTCTAGTCGAAAGAAATATTTGTATGAGACGAGCCACTATTTAAAAACTAGTATTGAAATTTTCTTAGTTAATACTGATGCTTACAATGGCTCTGGTCTCATTATATAGATTCGATTTACACAAATTATCGCTCGTGAGATGCTACCAGAAATTTTCACACAAACGTATACACGGATTTTTTTTTTCGTGAATTTAAAATTTGTTTGTAAATTCGAAGTTTAATCGTATGGATGTGTGAGCGATATTATCATATTAAAATCCTTCAATACACTCAGAGTAAACTAAAGTTAATGTATTGCAACATTTTTTCCAACACGAGACAATGTTCATTCACACAGACAACATATAATTGAATTACGCATAATTTTTCGATGTCGAGTGAGGCTTGAAAAAAAAAATAAACTCACTAATCTTGACGATATGTTTGGACAATACGCAGACGATTTTTTTATACTAGGTCAAACACATAAAAAATAAATGAAATTTTGACTAATTTGTGTTTGAGTATTTTCTCAAGCTTCACTCAATCTTCCCGTAAAATTTTACGAATATAAACTGCGAAACGTATGAAACATCAACTTGTTTAGATATGTAATAGACAAAAATACCATTGGACAGAGTAAAATGTATTGCACTTGGATGCATTGGCAAATGTACTTACTCGCAAAGTAAATCTACGAAGATTCAAAAATTATTCCGTTAAATAATCTTCTATGGAATAACGTCAAAAAAAGAAATTAAAAAAACTGTTAAACTGAGTAAATCAACGTGTAAACGTAGATAAAAAAAGAATCAACAATGCAATAAACATATTGAACGATAAACGTAATAAGATAAAAATTAAAAAAGGCAATAAACAAAAGTAGATGATAACAAAATATTAAAAACTTTGTCAACCGCTTTCTGTTCTTTTAGTAAAATTTTCTTTTAAAATGGACGCACTTACTTGGTCGGAACTTCTCTCTCGTCGCTCTTTTTTTTTCTTAAAAGAAACAGTTGCACATTTTTCATTTACCGCGAATTTCAGTGTTCGCTGCGTTTCTCTGAGAATATATCGAACCCTGAGCTAATCCTCGTAACGGTCCTTTGCGTAATTGAGAATCTGGTCCTTTAGCAAGAGTGCGGCAACCAGTAACCAAGGACATGTCCTTGCCAAGTGCTAATGACTTGGTATGAGATTCAGATATCAACAGATTCGGATCTGGTCCGGCCCAAGGCGCGTAATCAGGCCTGAAAAATTATGAAACACATTGAATAACAAATATAGATTCAGATATTTCTAATCTCGAGAAATTAAATGCTCACAGCAGCAAATCGTTGTTTGCCCCTTTTGGATATTCGGAATTCGCGCCGGCCGGTTTGGTCAGATACGGCGACTTGTACTTCTTGTCTTCGGTGGTGCTCGTTCCACGAGACACTCTGTGCCGACAAAAAGTGTCATAGAAATTAAAAATGATTAAATTCACAAAATTAAGAATATATGTGTCGTACGTACTTGGGTGCTTCATTCTTATTTTTCGATCGTTTTGATTTTTCCGCGTCAGGATCTTTTGTCACTTTTTTTATCGGCGAAGCTGTGAGTTTTATGGGCTCTGTCACCGGGGGACTATCCTTGTGGTCGTCACTTTTGCTACTGTAATTATAAACTTTAGCAATTATAAATTTCAATTTTACGGAACATTGAAATAACAAAAAAAATGTAAATGCCTTTGACTACTGCACGTTCGTGTTGGTTGAATCGCATCCTCTGCAACCATTATGCTCAAAATATGACTTGCTCGTTCTTCATCGTAATCCACGCTATCCATCGCCAATGTAATTACTCTTTCTGGTACTGTCTTGAATTTTTCCATCAAACGATTTTTCACTGAAATCAAATGTACGTCGTGAAATTAAATATGAACAAATTCATTACATTTGCGTTTAATTTAAAATTTGATGCGTCCTACTTTTAGTTTTCTCTTCCAAACTCTTCATCCGAGGCGGTGGCGTTGGTGCTGTCTGAACGCTCTGTGCCTAAAAAATATGGAAATACAGTGAAACCTGGATAAGTGGGACCTGGATAAGTGGGAAACCTCTATAACTGAAACTCATACTCAGGTCCCGGCACCTTGGGACTGCAAAACCTCTATAAGTGGAATTTCATTTTTTGATTTTTTTCTATATTGACCTCTATTACTGGAACAGCTAAGATTGGTTACCTCTATAACTCGGACACCAGAAAAAATATTGCATATCTATAAATCGTATATCGAAAAAAATGGATTTGTTCAATTACTTAATGTTCTATTATTCAGTAAATATCCTCAGGTAACTCATAAACACATTCAGAAAATTTTGAAAAAACACTCGCTAATTTCATTTTGTGAGAGAGAGAGGTCTGGGAGAGAGACAAGGTAATCGTGAGTCTATTGCTTCTCGCGAGAGAATTTCGAATCGTCTTCAGAAATATTGTTTGTTTATATAATTGAAGCGTAGCGACATTCTTATCTTATTGCTTGATTAATTCAGTGTGTATAA
>JAPYYX010002359.1:0-21535 GCA_030522605.1 Cremastinae sp. B BG-2022a | reverse complement strand
ACTTTTTTTTTGTTCTAATATGTCCAGTTTCATCTGAATTATAACATATTTTAAATTCAGATTTTTGTCTAATATCATCGATGTTTGATCAACCCCCTTGATGTTTATTTTAATTTTAATTAATTATATTATTCATTATACAGATTGCTGGATTTTTAAAATATTCTTATTTTGCTCTCTAATAAAAAAAAATTACATCCTTACACGAATATCTTAATTCTCCCTTTTTTTAATTCTTTTTCGGTTAGTTTACGTCGTTTCTTCGATTATGGTATTTTCGAGGTTATGTACTTACGCCGAGATATTACCTCGGGGCACCGCGAAGGTTTCTAACTCTTGGGAAAGTCAGAGCACTGAAGAACAGTATGCGGGCTGAATCTCACTCGGTGAAATACTCCGAGCGGAAGTAATGATAATCCCTGGCAATTCCTTTTTCAAATGCGATGGGGAAACTTGCTTTTTGGGTTAGAAAGAGAGAAAGAGAGAGAGAGAGAGAGATATCGCTATATACGTTAAGAGAAAGAGAGAAGTATCGCTATATACGTTAAGAGAAAGAGAGAAGGACGGAATGAAACAAACGATAGTGAAAGAAGTACATAAAAAAAGGATAAAACGAGGAAGACAGAAAGGCAAGTTGCACCTCTCTTTCAGACTGTACCAATCGACGAAGGCTTATAAGCGTTATGACACTTGAATCCTTCGCTTATAACTCGCAACTTCTCTTTTACCTTCCGTCTCTCATTCTTCGTTTTCCTTCTTGTCTTCCTTTCCTTCTCACTTCGTTCCTCCTCGAGTTTACCAAACGAGAGCTCGCGAGTCGAAAATTTATTATTTCTCTTTTCCCCCCTTCTCCAAGTTCGCAAACTTAGGGCTCACAAGTTTTTCAAACCCTTTTCTCGTGTCGTATTTTTCCCTTGTATTTTTCTTTTCTGCACTCGGTCTTCTTCTCAGATTTACAATGTAAGATTGTTCCTCTTTTTGGATTTTGTTAAGTTAAGTTAATAAAGTGAGCGCTTAGAAAGATTTTTATTTTTTTATTTTTTAATCTTTTATTATTATTTTTTTCTTGTTACTATTATTTATGGTGTAAAGGTGGCTTATTTTTTGAATATTTTGTTAAACATTTTTTTATATAATTTTGTGTTGAAAAATCATTTATTTTCCAGTTTTATGACGTAATTTTTTTTTCATCGGGAAAAAATTTTCTTTGTTGTTTCTACGTATGGCTAATTTTGTTATTGTATTCAAGTCTTTCTCAGATTTTATATTCAATTTTTCTATGCATTTAAAGTAGAAATTATGGGATTACGTCATTTAAAATTAATTTTTCTGCTCTCGATTAAATTTCTTCTCTCGCGATCATAACAAAATTTCTAATAAAATTTCGACATATTTACGATGTAAGCGGAAAGCTTGCGCGCTTTATCATCCCCTTTTGGCGAAGCTCGCCCCGGTGACACGTGTTTACTGACTCATGCACATTTCGATCCCCTTTCTTGCCCTCGAGCCCGGAGACGCAGTTACCCGAAACTTTATCAATCTTCGAGAATACTTTATCGTTCGGAAATAAATTCGTGAAAACGAGGACAGAGATGAGAGGAAAGAGAATTTTTCACTCTGCGAAATTTGCTCCTGTAAATTTTCAAAGTTGAAAAAAAAACACCTTCACCCACTCTGTAAATTAATGTCAACGAAAAAGTTGTTGCAACAATTTTTTTCTCAATCTTTTCTTCAATTTCGAAAGATTTTTATCCTGAAAATTTATTTATGAAACTTTGTAATGTAAACTAATTTTAGAAAAATTTATGAAAATAATTTTACAATTTAAAAAATATTTTAAATTTTACATATGATTCTAAACAAAATTTTTAAAATTTTCTTTCGTTTCTTTTTTTACAAAATTAACTCACATTACGAGATATCAGTACAATATCAATTTGCAAATAATCGTGAAATTCGATAAAATTCAAATTCTATCTACGTTTACGGTAAAATTCCATTACACGAAAAAAATTGAAGTTTCCGAGTACCTGAAGCGATTATCGGTGAATTGAGGAAAAGTATACGTTCGAATCTTCGTGAAATAATTTATTCCTAAATACGCGGAATATCAAGACGTCTTAACTGTCGTTAAACTTTCTTTTTTTCTTTCGCTTACGTCTGTACGTTTTTTCGTTGGATTCGAGAGACTCGCAAAACCCCGGAGAACGAAATAAGACGGGGTTATCGCGATTTCTTCATTGGCAATCTTTTTGCCGTGGCTTCGTACGTAAGGAGAGGAGGATAAAATTTGTAAAAGCACATTTTCGTGCCGTAACCCTCGATCCGAGATAAGAATGAGAATAAAAAAGCATTTCGGAGAAAAAAGAGAAAAAACAAACGCAAAAGGCGAAAGAAGGAGAGATAAAAAGAAAAAGAGAGTCACGAAATAACAAAAAAGAAGAATAAGATGAAAAGAGATTTGATTTTACTTGATGAATCCATTTATATCTCAATAAAACCTAATTTCGAACAACGTACGATAAAGAATAAGTAGGAACCGTAATAAGTAATTATATTAGACGTGTAGAATAAATAAAAGCAATAATAACATAATGTAATAAAAAAATAACAAGATAAGCAAATAAAAATAGCAAACGAAAAAATGTTCCTAACGTCAAAATATTTATCGAGATATTTATCAGTACATAAAGAGAAAAAAATTCATCTTATGAACTAGAGATACAATTCCTGATAAAAGTGACATTTCACTACTGAAACGTTGAAATAGAGTTTTCGTTTTTCTGTTAGCAAGTTAAATTTTTTATTGTGACATTTAGAATGATACTCAATACATTTCCAATGTTTCATCAACAATTTTTATATTATTCATTGTTTGAAAAATAAAAAAACAAACAATTTAGACAAAATTATTTAAACTTGGTTATTAATATTTTTTATGTGTACTGATAGCAGAAAAAAATTATCAACAAAACCTCATCGTTTTAATCAATTTTTACGTTACATAAATGTATAATTTCTTAAAAACTGTTTAGTACAAATTAATGAAATTTCACAGAAAGATTCTTTAATATTTAAACATCTTGAAAAAAAATGTACAAGTAACTACTATCATTTTTGATATTTATAATTTATTACAATTTCATTTTCGATGAATCTGCATAAAAATACGTGTAATATTCAATTTATTATAATTTTTAAACAATTTACTGAATTGAGTTGAAATTTGCACAAGAACATCAGAGTTCTATTATCACTCACTGGTAAAATTTTCAGATTTTTATCACTGTTTCGAGTTATCTCCAGTACATCCTTAAATAAGAAAAAACAGAGTCGGAATGTGAACGAAAAGTCGTAAGAGATATAAAAATGAAATACGAAGATTCATATTTAGAAACATCTACAAAAACATAGAAGGCCATGCGAAAATCAAGAGAAGAGCGAGTCAAGGCACACGATTACCAGGAGGAGCGAGAGTGTGCTCGAAAAGGCATGAGACGCAAATAAGCGCGATTAAGGGGTGAAGATAATCCGCCAGGAAATACGGCTACCTCCGACGTTGCTACGTCGATGCTTTATACCTAATTCTGAGGAGAAGAGCAAAGCAGCCAAAGGCAAGAATAAAACAGATCTGTACGTACAGATGAAAAAAAGTTTTCTCGCCTCAGGAAAAGAGAAATGTTATCAGTTCTTTATTTTTCCATGTAATTAATAATATTAGATAAACAAATCAATTTTAATATAAATATAATCTTTTCCCAAAATTTTTATTAAAAACATAATTTTTTATTTATTTTTTTCTCGCAGGAATCAAAATTCAAAATAATAATTTAAAAATTGAGGTACAGTCTAGGAAAATAATTTTCAAAAATCGAAGAAATTTCGTTCGTTATTTATTTTTTTCTCGTATGGATCCAAATTGAAAATAATTTAAAAATTGAGGTACAGACTAGGAAAATCATTTTCAAAAATCGAAGAAATTTCGTTCTTTTTTTTTCTCGTATGGATCCAAATTTAAAATAATTTAAAAAATTGAGGTACAGTCTAGGAAAATAATTTTCAAAAATTGAAGAAATTTTGTTCTTTATTTATTTTTTCTCGTATGGATCCAAATTGAAAATAATTTAAAAATTGAGGTACAGACTAGGAAAATCATTTTCAAAAATCGAAGAAATTTCGTTCTTTATTTATTTTTTTCTCGTATGGATTCAAATTTAAAATAATATAAAAATTGAGGTACAGTCTAGGAAAATAATTTTCAAAAATTGAAGAAATTTTGTTCTTTATTTATTTTTTTCTCGTATGGCTCCAAATTGAAAATAATTTAAAAATCGAAGTACAGACTGGGAAAATGATTTTCAAAAATCGAAGAAATTTCGTTCTGTCGATGTTCCGTAATAAGAAAAAAAACAAGAAAAAGAGTTTCGAAGACAGAATTAGCTGGTCCGTGAAAGGCAGAAGGAAAGAAGTGGCCCTCGGGTTGTGAGATAAAAGACAAACAATCGTCGAGGGTGAAAATTAACACAAGGGTTAGCTCCACTCATTCGTGTCATTCGGTTTTGCCTTTTGGCTCCGTGTTTTTCTGTAGATTTTCTCCCGGCGACGATCAAGACGAGGGGAAGGGAGCGGGATGACATCGACGAGGAGAAAAAGAGAAGGAAAACCAGAACGAGGACTGGAAATGCTCTTTGCATCGACCCGGGCTAAGAGAGCGTGAATAAATCGGAAAAGTACTTTTGGCTCCAATCCTCAGATACCCAGGTACGAGCTACTCTTTTTTCCAGCTTCCCCCTTCCCACCCTTTTTTCCAATTTTTATTCCTTTCCACTCTGTTTTGTATCTTGATGTATTTCTATCATTACCTTATTTTATGCTCACTTCACTATGATCTTTGCTCATTCTTAAATTTTGACAATTTAATTTTGAATGAGCCTTGTGTTACACAAATCGTTCAAAATAAATTAAAATTATTGTTCAATTTGACAAATTATTTCAATAAATTTATCAATTAATCACAATATTTGAATAAATTTGTCTTAATTTTACTTACAAGTGTCTAAAATTTATGATACAGAAATTTTGCAAAATAAAATGTGAAGGGAAAATTTAGATTTGAAAAAAGTGAATGCCAATGCAAAATTTAGATTTGAAAAAAGTGAATGCCAATGCAAAATTTTTCCACATACAAATTTAGTTCGTACAATGAATGTTTGTATACGATTCGATTTCATTGCGGTAAAATAACTTGAAAAACACATCAGAATAATAAAAACAATGAATGCAACGTTTATCGTTGATTACTGATAAAAAAGAGTTCACGTGCATGCTCATTCTGAATTTATTCGCATTTTTCAATAAATATGAAAATTAATATCAAGTGAGAAGGGTCCAATTTCGTGTATTCCATTCAAAATAATTGTAATTCGCATTCGTGATTAAAATGAACAGAAAAAAGTGTTTTGTTTGCAGGAATAAAATAATATATTTAATTATTATAAAAAAGTACATTTCAATTGAAAAGCTTTGGCATTCATCATGATTTTAACAAAAATACCTGAATACGTTAACAAAACCATTCAAACGAATAACTTGAAAAGAACAAAAAAAAAAAAGAATAATACACCAATCAATTCTGAAATATAAAGTAATAAAAATGCACAAAATTAAAAAAATTAAATCATATTTTTCATGCAATATTTTCTATAGTTAAAAATGTACGTCATTTTCCGTTTGCATTTATCATCTCGTTTTTCATCCCTGGTTACAAATTAGCGAGATTTTTATCAAATTAGTTCTCAACAGTATTCATATCCTCCGAGTTAATTTCATTTAATTGACATAAAATACATGTATACACAACGATAAACAAAAATAAGAATTGCAATCTGCAAGGTTCACCGTCTCTTCTTTTTCGTATTCGCGAATTTCGCGACCTCTTGCGATTTCTCGCATTTTCTGTATATCTGTATTATTCAGTATACAATTTATTTATACATATCTTCATCTATTTTTACTTATATAAATTCTTTTTTTCTTTCCCTTTCTTTTGCCTCGTCCTCTCTCAGTTTGGGCACAAAAGGACTTTTTCGTGGACGTGGATATACGTTTTCGCAAAAGTTTGAACCTCCACTCGCACTTGGACTCGGTATATCGTATATAGAGAGAGAGAAAACGAGAGAAAGAGAGAAACGGCAAAGGAGTAAAGGATAAAAAAAGAAGAACGAGCGTTGGTGCGTTGTGCCTGGACCGTAACTTTCTTCGTTACCCTCTTTCCCAGAATGGCGTCAACATTATTCCCGTATAATAAGGAGCCGAGTGGAATAACTTTGCGTCGGACGCAGCGTCTTTTCTCTACTCCGAGTCTACTTTACTCTTCTTCCGACTCTCTCTCTCTCTCTCTCTCGTTCTCTCTTCAGTCTCTCTCTTTCTCGTTCTTTCTTATCGAGGAATATAATGCGACCGGCGAGACTCTCGTTGTACACGGGGAAAAATGTATAGATATGGAGATTCGGGGGAAAGAAAACCGAGAAACCAGAAAACTTGACGAAATCTTTGTACCCTCGTCGCGAGTAGAAAACTCGTCTCGCTCTTTTATTTTTTTTCCTCATCTCACTCAGTCACCTCTCTCGTTGTCACTAGTTTATTCGCTTGTTTGCTCATCCTAATGTGGTTTTTTATTCGTAATTGGTTCGTATTTATCAACATTATAATGATAAAATGATATGATTCGATTAATACATGATAATAATTATAGATTTGAGGTTGGTCGAAAGTTTTGAGATTTTTCATTTTTTTTTCAATTTATTTTTTATGTAAATGTTTAAAACGTTTTTAGTTAAATTTTATCGATATACGTTGCTGGATCGAGAGTTGATTTCTTTTTGAGGATGAAGAGCGTCATTAACGAGTCGTGACGGCTCTCGTCAAAGCGTGCCAAAGGGTCGATAAAATTCTGGCATTTTTTCAATTCAACGCTGAGCCAAAATAATCTGTGCAATATTTTAACACAGTCCGGAGCTTTACATGAAAAAATGTCGCTCTCGATTGAAATACGAATGCTATGGAAAAATTAAAAAAAAATTGCTGATGCCAAAAATCGTAATTATCAACAAAAAAACAAAAATAATACGAGACTTCTTTTTATGTAAAAGGACTAAGTAGTTTCATTTGTCTAATTAAAATTTTTATGTAATAAAAAATAATGAATAGAATCCTTCATAAACGAGACTTATTCGGAATAATCCATTTAGCAAAACTTTGGTCAAAGTGAAGGGGAAAGAAACAAAAAGGGAAAATTCACGAAAACTGCGTTATCATTGGCTTGGAACAGTGATTTTTGCGATTCAGCCTGGATGGTATGAAAGTACAGTGCGCGAAGGCAGACAAGTGTAACAAACGAATGCATCGCGACCATAATACGGGAGTGGAAAAGTGTTCCTGGGAGGGATTCGTCCTTCACATCCTAGTTAGCCAGGAAATCCGTTTCCTGCACTCCCCAAGATGGACGCAGCAACAAAAAGAAACGCAAATGAAAGCGTGGACAAAGAGACCAAGTTCAAAAGCCACACGTGCGCGAGATAGAATGCTTTTTGCATGCAGTACACGTTAATTTTACATTTCGCGGACTCTTCGTACACGGTAACAAGCAATGGGACGAGTCACGTGTCCTTTCTCGTACGTCAGGAAGCTTTGTTTCGTTTTCCTCGCATTTTGATACATTTTGTTTCTTTTTCGTAATTATCCATATTTTCATGTCCAGGTTGAGTCAGAAATTCATGTGGAATATGATAAAAAGGGGTTCGCGATAAAATTCTGATAACATTTCACGTAGAGATGAGAATAACGAAAAAATTCATGGATAAATCAATTCTGGACGAAATTTCGAGTCAAAAAGTTTTTGGACATTTTTCGATCCGACAACCCGTTCAGGAGTTATCGGCGATTCAAGTTCAGGCAATCAATGAACGCCACGTCATAATGTTCGTGCAGTCACGTGACTCCCGCGCGCTTCCGATAGGCTCACGCGTGACGCTCAATAACGTTTGACTGTCGCGTCGTACCGATAAAGTGTCGCACGACTTTTCGTCTCAAAATTTTACGAGGAATCTTTTTCTTTTAATGTTAGGATTGTGTTTAACGTTTGAAATTTCATGAACATACATGCTCAATCGATATTCTAATTTTTAATATACTCAGGAAATAAAAATTCATCAGCAATCATTAAGACATCATTCGTTTTAATTACATTTTTATTAATTTCGTAATGAATCAGCATTCGCGGAACGTCGATTTGTTGAATTGTCGTTGAAGGGATGCAACTTCTTATCAAAGCACGTAAGTTTATTAGGAAAATTTGGTTTTGAGAAGTCGGAGGAAACACAAGCGCGGAGAAAGAAAATCAAAGACGCGGGAACCACGTACGAGGAATCTTAATTTTCCATTGGTATGACAACCGCTAATTCTTGAAGAGAGAACGCTCTATGGAGTCGTCTGGAAATTCCGACGAGATATTTGATTCGTGAACAACGCGCTCCTAGAATGTTTTCTTTTGAACTTTGCCCGTGCTCCGTGAATCCCGATGTATTCGTTCTACATTGCGTTTCACGGTGCCGAGATAGCATATTTTGATATCAGACATGAGCGAGGAAGAAAAACAACGAGTTTGAATGCATTAAACAATTTTCGAAAAAAATTCACAAGATTTCACTCATCTTGTTAATTTCTCGATTTTTCTTCAAGGCACTTTTCTACTTTTTCATTTTTGCAAGATTATAAATTTTGTTGTTTCAAATTAAATGGTAATATCTCGTCCAATGTAAACAAAACGTTGAGATAAAATTTCCAGACACGATTTTCAATATTTATTAAGCAATCTTGCAAAACGCAGATTTTCACAAGTGCGACGTTAAAACAGAACGAACTTTTATGCGCTCGGAGTGCACTCGAATGTTCAAAGATTCTCCGTGGTTCTACATTCGAATCTGGGATACGTTATTCTTGGGTAAACGTTTGAGAACCATTTTCCCGGTTGGTAAAAACCAAATGTTTGGATACGAGAGAACATTTCTTTCGGTACACGGAATGATTTTTCAAAATGGAAGATAAAAAGCAAAAATAAAAGACGACGAATGATAAATTGTTCGAAACATTTTCATAAAATATTCCATAAAAATGAAATCAGAAAAATAATAAAATTCAATGAGAATAATTTATGTAATAATAAAATTTGCGAATTCACTTTAAATCAAAGAAAAAATTCTCTCTTCGTTTGAAATTTTTTTTTCAATTCATTTTTTATCGTGAAAATTAATTTTTCTCCTTCTAATTTCCCTTCCTGTCTTCCGAATCCTTTTTCATCTTAATAAATTCACTTTGAGATTTTTTTTTCGCTTTTTCACTTCTCTCGTCTTCTTAAAATTAATCCATCCTCTTTTCTCGCCTCGAATCGCGTACGCGGCTTGCGGAAACGTCGACGAAAAGCTTCACCCGTGGGGTCCACCTTTGCGCAATCAAACTACGTCCAGGCCACCCGAGAGTTAAGTAGCCGAACCGACGAGTGCGGTCAAGTGTGCCATTATTGAGACGTCGTTTATCCAAGTTTGCACAAACGCCAAAATTCCCAACTCAATCTCTCTCCTGCGCCCTCCACCAAAATTATGGATTATGCTCCGACAACTTGCCCGAGGCTAATTCGACCCGAGGTTTCGAGAGTATTTGCAACTTCGCATACAAATTCGTGAAACGATCTTGGTGAGAAATTTTCATCTCGAAATGAAATTTTAGGGAATATTCAAGATTTTGATTCAAACTTTCGAATATGATATCAAAATTCTATTTCAATATACATATGTATATTTTTAATATTTATCGGATATTTCAGAAATTTATTTCCAAAATATTTTAGTTTCGAAATTTTGTTTTTTTAAAGTATTTTTATTCAAGTTTTAGAAAAAATTTATTCATCGAAACTTTTTTTACTTTATTTATGAACAAATAATTAAAGATTTTTATTATTAATTTATTGATATATTTTAAATTTTTTATTTCTAACTTAGTAAATTCATATTTTGTTAAAATATGTAGTTTTGGGTCGTAGAAATTTTTTTTGGTCAAATTATGAGTTTCTTGTTTCACAAATCCACATTTTGTCCAATATTATTAGGGACTATGCTCGCACATAATCGTTACAAGAAAACTAACAAGCTCACAATTTTATTAACGCGATAAATATGCCGCGAGCTCTTAACTTTTTTTTTACGCCCCATCAGCATTACTCGTTCGCGTGACATTTTAATTATTCGAGGGCATAAATCTCACCCCGAAGCAGCGAGCCTGCCGGATCCGCGAGTTTTAGGTGAATTGTGAGGATTCTGGACATTCACGGTTTATATTATTCTCTCGCGATCGCCCTTTTTTTTGACTTTCTTCTCGCTCTGGACGTAATATTAAATTTATTCGGGCAAGACCGTAATTTTTTCGTTCATCGCTTTCATTCGCGTATTTTGAATTTATTTTTCGTCTTTTTCATATTTTCCATTCGTTCTTCGTTTTTTTCACGAATTTTTTTATTTTCCATTGCATACACGGTCACTGCTTTGTTTCACGGATTTTTAAAAATTTATTTTATACGCTTTTTTCATGTTTGTCATTGGAATATGGAAGAAAAAGCGAGAACTCGATTTTTGAAAATAAATTCAACGACCTGAAACATTTTTTCGAGCGCTGAAACTTGTTTTTTTTTTGGCTGAAAAATTATTGGATTTTTTGGATATTTATCTCGATGAATTAAAAACTGCACAGCTGCTGTTGTCGTTAGTTCTTAATGACAGCGATGTCAAGTATCGGCGCTCGCGGATGAAACGCGTTTAATGATTTTTATAAACCGGACACATTAATCACAACGTTGAAAATTTCCTCTCCGATTCACGAGCTCGCCCTTTTACGGAAAATTACGAAACGTCCGTTCTCTCGGTATTTACATTTTACGTTGACAAAAATCGAAATTTATCGTAGATATATTTATTATCACATTTTTGTGTTATGATACCAATTTTTATCCTTAGTTTTTATTCGACCAATATTTGAAATTTAAATTACGAAATCGTCAATTTTATTTCGTTAATTTCTTTCTCTCACAAAATGGAAAATTGTAAATTTTTATTATTTCAATTTCGATGAAATTATTATTTATTTGGAATTTATTTCTACCACAATATTTAAAAATCAAATTACGAGATTGTAGATTTTGTCAATTATCATTTTTCCATAAAATTGCAAAAAATTATTCTTGACATCTAAAAATGAGGTTTTTGATGAATTTTCCTATCGTTGATATTTTTCACAAAAATTACCGATCAAAAAATTAAATTACGAAATCTTCGATTTTCAATATTGTGAATTTTGATAAAAATTTTCATAAAAAAGTATTTTTTATATCGTACACTTTTATCACAGACTTTCAGAGGCTCTTTTTCTATAAGACTGCAAAGAGTATTCTTGACTACATCTGGGATCGAAATAGAGGTCCTTTGTGATTTTTTTTATCGTCCATTTTTTCTCTCACAAAAACTACCGATCGTAAAAAAAAAATATTTAACTTTTGTCCGTAGGTCTTTTCGCGTCGGATTAAAGCGCCTCGGCGCAGAGCCGGGATTGTCAAGGGTGTTGCTCGATTCGAATCGAGGTTCGAACAATCAAAAATAAAAATGAGGTGAAAAAAGCAGTAGAAATGGAATGGGTAGTTGCAGTCCCGGGAGGAATGCATGAGAAACGAGAGTGCAGAATGGTCCGCCAGTGTCTGCGCTTTCGTGCACTCGAGTACTCAATGAATGTTTTTTTTTCCTCCTCGCTTTTTTTTTCTCTCGATTTCTTTTTTATTCTTTTTTATTTCATTATCTCCGATTTTTCCGATGAGCGTAAAACGGGAGTAAAAACTTGACTAAATAAAGGAAGGAAAAACTGAAAAGGGAACGGGAAGAAAAAGAAAGAGGAGAACGGAGAGAGCGAAAAAAGTGAGTGAGAAACAGAGAATTTCTTTTTTTTTTTTTTAAGAAAAAAATATACATGCATGCAGAGAAGGAGAAATACCAACGAGGAATTCTGTATCAGTTGTATTGGCTCTGTTGAATGGAAATTGAAAATTTTCCAATAACCATCATCCGAAGAGTGCGATGTTGGAAAAAAGTTTTCAAGCTGCAGGAGAGTGTACGGCTTTCGACGCTTAATTCGAGGACGAGGAAGGAAGAGAATGAAAAAGGAAGAAAGGAAAAAAGTGGACGTTGAAAAAAGTCAGGGCTTAGAGCACGCGTCATGCGCTTATTTAAAAAACAAAAGGGGAAACACACGAGTTGAGTAAAAAATAAATACGAATGAACAAAAATAGAATTTTCTCAACCAGTGTTATAATTGTATTTTATTTTTGTTAATCGTGTTTTTCACTTGGTATATTTTTTGTTATATGAAAAGATTTAAGATGAAAGTTTGGAAAAATTAGAGTTTTCGTTTTATCGTAATTTTTGGGAAATTCTTGTAATTCAATTTGGAGTCGTTGAATTCCAAATCGTATATCAGAAATTAAATTTCCCCAAAATTTGGAGAATTCATTTTTGTAAATTTTTTATAACGATTTGACGAATTCGTCGAATCATTACTGATTAATTCACATTTTTTATATTTCAGTGGAAATTTTCACATTTTCACGAAGCATTCATATATTGTTATGAAATTACGAAAATTTCGTTCACTGAAATCTCAATTTTATTATTTTAAAACAAAACTCAAAAATCCAAGAAAAAAATTACACAAAAAATAATGAGAGCTTTGTTATTTGGAGTGAAAATATATTCGATTTTGATTTTGTGAAGATTTAGTGCTGAAAATATGGCAGTCTACATTTTTTAATCTTTCACGTTCCTGATCCTGATTTTTTTAAATAAAAAAATTGTTAATTAAAATAAAACATAAAATAAAAATAATAGTTAAAATTTAACGAGACCATTGTAATTTAGATGAAACGTATTTCCGGTTTTCATTTCGTCCATTTACCGAGACACGTACGCGTATTTCCTGAGACGAGTTTACGATATACGAATTTTGCCCTGGACGACTTTACGATACGAATTTCGGGCAAGAACGAACATTGGCCGCTCGTTTTCGTCTCTTGTTCGACTTCGCCGATATGCTCCTCCGCTGCCACTCTGGGAATCTCGATTGCGAGGAAAAAAAGTATGAAGGAGGAAAAAAAAGCGAAGGGAAAAGAAAGAAAAAGAAACGACTCTGCCTTCGATGCCCTCGCCCCGATGTTTCCGAGGAAACTCTTCCGTTCGAATGGCGTGCGCGACGGCAACTATAAAGAAAGAAACTTGGCCTCTCTTTAGCCTCGAGTTATACGCGATGTTGCGAGCGACGAAACTTTTTAGCGCATTACTCCACAAGAATATCCCACCCCCGTACACTTTTCTGTCAAAAATACCCTCGACCGAGCGAGAAAAAAAAAATTTCGCTCCGAAAATTTGTAACAGATGCAATTTATTCTTCGATTTAGATCTTGGAATTTTCAGAATTTTTTTCATGAATTTAAAAAAAATTGGTTGCTTTGTAAAACTTTTTAAATTATTTTTTAAAAATAAGTTTGGTAACTTTGAAATATTTTGTACGAAATTTTTTCTAAAATTGTCAAATTTTTGAAAATTTTAATGGTTGATCGAATTTTTTAGTGAATTAATTTTTTTTTATATTTGATTAAGAAGATATGGATTTAAAAAAGTTTTCAATATTCGAGTTGCTAAAAAAATGCTCTGAATTCGATAATTCGCAAAAATTTCGCGAAGTAAAAAACAGATTTTTTTTCACATTATCAATATTTTTTCATTTTGAGTCTCTCTGATAAATGTGAAAATGGGTGTATAAATTTCTCGGAGGTCTGATATCACTGGATCATGATTTTTTGCTTAGTTTTTCTCGCGGGGGTTGAAAACGCTGAGACGGGAGTTTCGCTGATGGATTCGCCGGAATAAGAGTTATGGAGATGAAAATTTTTCGCCGTCATTGAATTAATAATCCGTTAAGTGAAGAAATTTGTCGTTTCATCGGTTTCACTGTCACTCCAAAGGAATATTTTGAAACTTCAATTCGAGGACATGATGACGCGACTAAATATCAAAATTACCGAATTTTCGTCATGGTTTTATCGAAGAATTCCATTCTTCATTTTTTTTAACTTTATACAAATTTTTTAAAATCTTAAAAATTTTGTCATTCATCATAAAATTTATTTTTATTGAAATTATTCACTTTTGAAAGTTGTAAAAAAAAATTTATTTTCTTTTTTTACATATTATATTCGACGTTTGACATTTTAACGTGTTACATATGAAATTTATAAAAAATCTTGTCTAATTTTTATTTTTAGAGAGTAAGAAAATTTTATTGCGAAATTTTTTCGCAAAATTTATTTCTCCACTCATAATTTCACTGAAACTTACAAAAATTACAAAAAATATTTTTCCGACCCCTAATTTGATACCGGATGAGTTAATTTAAAGAATTTCTTTGTTATCGCGATAAAATTTCGATCGCTTACCGGAAACGGCCGCGAGGATGATCGAGAGCAGAAGCCGGTAGGCGTGAGAATTTTTAAGCCCGTTTCGACGTCGCACTGAACTTTTCATGATTCTTCGGTCTTACAGACGCGGCGATGCAGTATATAAATCTCACGCGTTTTCAAGCGCGGGACTTTCAAATCACACACGAATCATGATAACACAAAAATAAAAAAATAAATCGCTGTGACACTTTGTGGCGCACGCAAAAGCGTGTCTCAAACTTGCAACATCGATAAAATTTCACACACTTTTTATATTAATCACGTATCAGAGTAAATCCTTGGGCAGCTTTATAGATCCTTATCCCCTCTCGAGATCCTCGAAACTGAACGATTTTTCGCACAATCACAAACCCACCATCGGTTATCAAAATTTTTATTCAAAATTTAATCAAAAAATTGTTTAATCGATACTCAATAAACAATGAAAAAAATTATCTAAAATTCCTTCATTTTATTTGGCGATGTGTTTAATTTTCTTTTTTACTTTGAGCACTGGTTTCGATAAAAACTTATAAGGATCAAAATGCACCGAATTCTTTTTTTCAAAGTACAAATTTTCGAATTTTTTTTTTTTCACAAATTTCGTTCACAGGTTTTTCGGATTTTTTTTGGTTTTCGTTTCGACAATTATTTCGCGAACTCTTGAGAATTTTGTGTCTCTTTTATAGCGATCGGTATCGAGCTTGGCGAAATAGCTTTACGAGCTTGCGGTAAAAGCTCGAGTTTGTGACGACGCTCGAGCCGCAACTGAGGTCTCCCGCCGCAAGCGCCATCAGCCCCCAGTGCGTCGAATCGTCGGATATATAATACGTATATAACGTCGTCGTCGCACGGCCATTTCGGCGCCGAAAGCGCCGACGTACGTTAGCTGCGCGAGAATCCGCCATCCACTTTTCTCAACATCCGATGTTGGTGCATCCGACGAGCCACCCTCTTAAACCTCCATCTACAGTCAACATTAACGCACTTGCCCCGCTAAACTTGCTTCTGTCTATCCTTATTATCAATTTTTTTTCCTTTTTCATTACTATTTGTTTCAAAACTTTTTAGAATCGTTCTCACACTAAAGGAAATACAAGAAATTATTATTATTAATAGTTATATTATGTCTATAATAGTTTTTATCATTAAGTAATAGTTATTATTACCATTAACTATGAAGATAGTTAAACTCTTTTTGTTATTTTAGATTATAATGAATGTAGAAAAAACTACTATAAATATAGTAGTAATAATAGTAATAGTAGTATCGTAATGGTAGTCGTAGTAGTAGAAATAGATAATTAGAAATAAAACTACTATTAAAAACTATAAAACTTTTATTAAACACTATAAAAACTACTATTAAAACTATAAAAACAACTATTAAAAAATAAAAAGCTACAAAAAACTAGTATCACAAACTACATAAAACTACTATAAATAGTTGAAGATAATATGAGTTAATTTTAGTGTAATTTTCATTCATTTTTTATTCAGATTTGATTCAGATTTCGAGTTTGATTTTTGTATGTAAGTTTTTGTATTCAATGATTTTAAAATTTTCATACCATTTTCAAGGAAAAAGTTGTTTTTATCATTCTTTTCATTGGTCTTATGTTTTCATTATTTCTTTTTCTGAGACTGTTTATTTCATATCGATGCATCCGGCTTGACCTTTCGGAGATTATCTCAGTGCAAGATGTCTCGATTTTGCCTATTCAGTGTCTTTCAGCAAGAAATTTTCCACAGATTATGAAAATATTCCAAGTGTAAAGTTCAAAGTAGAAAACACAAGATAATTATATAAGTATTTTTTATGGATGATTTAAAAATTATTGATCCAATTTTTTTCTTTTTTATTAAACACTCCTAAAGTACGTAGTTCAACTCGAGAATTTCACGAACCACAAACTTTTTTCAGTACGTATAAAAACTTCACGACAACTTTTTTATTTTCATTTCAATTTTTTCCAATTAAATTTTCCGACAAATTCAAAGTTACGACTTTGAGAAAAAAAAATCAAGCAACGAAGTTTCGGACCTCCATATATATTTTTTTACGGTCGCGTCCCCACAACTGGTATGAGTCATTCGAATTACAAATTTCACGAATTACAAATTTCTTTTCGGCAGAAATACACACTTCCCGGAGGCCTTTACTTTTCTTCCGGTTAAGCAATCGTAAAATATGATGAATTATTTAAGGCAAAAGCTCGGGAAAGCTGTAAAACTGCTTTTGTTCGGAGGCTCGCCCGTGCGTCGTAAACTTGTATTTTTTTCGCGTTTTTTCTTTTTTTTTCGTTCGAGCCCTAATCTACTTCGCACCCTCGGAAATGCCGGGGAACCCTCGAGGAATAAAACGTCGTTTTCTCTTTTTTTTTTTTTTCTTTTTTTTTTTTTTTTTTTTTTTTTTTTTTTTTTTTTTTCAGAGCCAGGATCGTAGGAGAGGTCGCTTCGAGTTGATGAGGACTGAAACGCGCAAATGAAGCTCAACCCGTGAAAACCAGCTGCCAATCTGTGGTACCGGGTCACCGGGATATGCTCGTGACATTAATTAAAAGCGCGCGCCTCGATTTCTATCTACGCTGTCCCATCCTCATCCCCCGGCGACACATTCCCTGACGAGGAGAAAATCCTCTCTCGCACTCTCTCTCGAATCCTCTCTCTCGCTTTTTTCTTCTTTCCCGTTTTATTCAATTTCGATAACGCGGCTAATCGGCACAATCCATTCGGATATTTCGATTATAATCGAGGAACGAGAACAAACGACTCCGCGTCGGGAATAAAAAAAATGTTTTTTTTCCTCTTTCAATTTGTGAGAGGATTTTTGGGAGTTTAATTTTTATTTATTATTGGGTTTGTTGGGATTAGTTCAAGAGAGAAATTTTTCAAATTGAGGTTAAAAGTGGAATTTTTGAATGTTTTTTTTACGTTTATTGTGAGATTTGTTTTTTGATATTTTTAGTTAGATTTTTTTTGAGTTTGAAATTTTTTAAAAATTTTCATGAATTTTTGTTTATTGTAATTTTTCGGATATTTCGATTATAATCGAGGAACGAGAACAAACGACTCTGCGTCGGGAATGAAAAAAATGTTTTTTTTCCTCTTTCAATTTGTGAGAGGATTTTTGGGAGTTTAATTTTTATTTATTATTGGGTTTGTTGGTATTAGTTCAAGAGAGAAGTTTTTTGAATTGAGGTTAAACATGGCGTTTTTTAATTTTTTTTTTGCGTATCGCGAGATTTGTTATATGATATTTTTAGTTAGATTTTTTTTGAGTTTGAAATTTTTTAAAAATTTCCATGAATTTTTGTGTATTGTAATTTTAAAGTGATTTAAATTGATGTACTTGCGAATTGATTGGCGTTCACTTATGGACTATGGAAAATTTACAAAGTGTAGAGGCGAAGTTTGCTTTCATTGACCAATGTTTGATGACATTATTTTGATTAAATTAGTTGTTGAAAGATTATTGTTTATTTTGGATGTTGACGGATATTGGTCGACAACGTACACCACGAGCATAAAATCCAAATTTTACATTTCCCTTGATTGAATTTCTCGTGAACATGCATGTCAAATTGTATATTTTTTACATTAGTATAAAAATAAAAAATCACTAACAACAACGTGAAAAATGAATACCATAAAAACGTGAATATTTAAATTTTTATTCTGGTTGTCAAATTTTTTGACAATTACACGAGAATTGTTGTTCGTTAGAAAATGTTCCAGTTAATTTTCCTCTTCCACCAAATTAGTACATAAATCCGTCAGAATTAGAAAAAAAATTAGAAAATCTTTTCTCCATCCAGATTTTATTTTAAAAAATATTAATTGAATTTTTTATTTCTGTAAGTAAACAAAATTTTAAAAAATCTTTTTTTTATTAACATAAATCTGTAGTTGCATATTTTGGAGCATCTAATTGAAAAAAAAATCTTCTTTCAAGATGAAATAATTACGATGAAAAATAATTTCTTTAATAAAAAATTGGCAATATTGCAAAAATGAATTCTGCAATTATAAACACAATTTTCGACCTAAAACATAAAAAAAGTAAATTCACGTTCTCAAAACCAAAAAAAAAATTACTAAAATGAGAAAAGTTGTCACTCACTTTTCCGCATATTCGCGGACCCTTTTTTCTCTGTCATCGTTATCGAAATACGACCTTTGTTTGATAGTTCGAGTCGCTCCGTTCGGCGGGGTCGGCTTCGATGAAAAAAAAAAGGGAAAAACTGTCAGTCAGGCAAAAAGGGTGCTGAAAACGTGGGAAAAAATAGCGTTACGATCGAGGGGGTGAAACGATGAGGCTAACGATGGCAAATCATCATCTCTCGCAGCCGTGCGCGCCTCTTTCTCGTATCCGGAAATTGCGATTCTTCACGAGCTTGATTCTTTTTTTTTTTTTCTTTTATTTTTCTCCTCTTTTTTCCTACCATTTTTGTTTCTCTTCTTCGTCTCCTTCTTCTGTTCTCCCCTCGGAGGAACTTCCATATCGAGATTCGTGACTGACGCGCGATATGAGCGAGAGAAAAAAAAGATAAAATGAGACGAGCATGAAAAAAAAAGGGCAAAGTGCGAGGGAGATCGAACGAGAGGGACATAAAAGAACGAGACGAGAATAAATTTCGCAGCGTAAGTGCAAGTTTTGCGTAACGCATTTTCACGGCCCGAGCTTTATGGAAATTTTCTTCCTGACACTCTGAAGTGATTTAGGAAAATACGCGAAGCTTCGCGATGGAAAAACCTTGTGAAGAGTCTTCGCCCCTTCTCTCTTTCTCTCTCTCTCGCTCCTCTCTCTTGGTCTTCATTCTTTTTTTTCTGTCTCTTTCTCGATTCTCTCGAAATCTCCCTTTTTTACTTTGGAAGTTGAAAGCTTTCACGAGACTGCAACTATTTTTTCTGTCACGGATATAAACAGATAACGTCTCGAAATTAATGTTTCAAAGACTTCGAATTATACTTTTTTTTCTTCGTTTTTTTCGCCTATGACTGCGATTGTGCGTATATCTGAAAAAATATTCATGATAATAAACGCAACCGCATTATGGTGAATTGTTTCAGCATAAATTATTCGAGTGTAGAACGACGACGCATAATTCTGTTATGAAAACAAAATATGAATTCGCATTCCGAATGGCGAATTTTTCTCACGAGTTGCAAATTTTTATTAGCAGAAAAATAAAAATGAAAAAAATTGTAAAAAATCATTTATAAAATTGTAAAAAAATAACAATGTTGATATATGTCATGTAAAAATTAGAATGAGAGAATTTACAAAATGATTTATGATAAACAAAATTTTTGTATTTTATTTTGTGCTCATTTAATTCTTAAATTTTCTCTTTTGCTTAAATATCTATATACTATCATTTAATTGCATTTTAATCAAATTATATTAAATTCACAATTAAATTAAATAATTCGAATGTCGTACATATGTATCTCGTAGATGATATGACGTAAATTGCTCAAAATGTCCAGAAATATACGCGATAGTTGTACATTTGATTATAACATCGATACGAATATTCGAAATACTCAAATAAACATGTAGTCGCGGTTCGAATATTCGTATACACGTGCATACATATGTAGCAATACGCAAATTTGGTATGTTTAGCCAAATGTAGATTTTTGTTCGTATTTACACATTCCATTTTGGTGTTGACCCAAATACATGCGCATACGAAATTTTCGATTGAACAAATATACGTATTTTCCAGTATTATTTGTATTAAACATTGTCTGGACTCAGGTACCAAATTCCATTAAATCATCGTGTAATAATCGATCTGGAATTTGCGAAAATTTTTTGGATTTTGTCCAAAATCGATCGTACATAAAATTCGAAGTTTTGTGATATGTGCTAAAAAATTTTATAAAATGTTTTTTATAAAAATTATGATTATTTATCTGTACATAAAATTAAAAGTTTTGTGATATTTGCTAAAAAATTTTGCAAAATATTTTTTATAAAAATTGTGATTATTTATCTGTACACAAAATTATCAATAATTTAAGAAATTCAAAGTTGTATAATATTAAAATAAATTATCTAAATATAAATGACTAATATAAAATCGAAATATTATGAATTTTCTGTTCATAACTTTCAATTACTTTCTTTCAGTTGCTCAAAAAAATTGAGAGGATTAAAAAAAGGTCCATTATTGAAAGAAAAGGTTTGAAACGAATCCTCGAGGCCAGAAGCTAATCGAGCTAGTGGAGCAAGCATCTTCGATTAATCATACGAAGTTCAAGTACCGAGTTAATCTCATAAAAGGAGTTTCCAGTTTCGATGCACGTCTTGGTAAACAGTGCTCGAAGCAAAAGTACGATATAGGACGAAAGTTCTTTGAGAAAGTTCAACTCCGGGATGGTATAAGAGTCATGGATGAAATTTTAAAGCCTCACCCGATCGTGAGATGACAAAAAATGGACCATATCCACATGACGGGTCCTTTCATCCGCGACACAATGGAATGCATAAATTGTTCTGAATTAACGAAAGGGACAAATTGGGTCAGAAGTGAATGTAATCGATACGCCTTTTGTTCCAGATTAATTAAAAATCGATTATGACAAAGAAATATCACTCTTCACAGTTGCATGCAAAAATTTGTATAGAAAAGAAAAGTTTATTTTAGATTAGATTTAAGGTTAAATTTATTTTTAATCTTAAATTGGAAATTTAGTACGAATTTTTTAAATTACATTTTTTATTAATTGTACAGAAACTGCGAGAAATTTATTTTCGATCAGATTTAGGGGAGGAGGGGCAAAATGGGGTACTTAAGAAAAATTTGCGATTCCAAGGGTTTAAATATGCTGAATTTTTTATTTTTTAATCACAATTGAAGGAAACAAATTCAATTTTCAACTGAAATAAAATTTTCATGAGAAAAAAAATTTTTTCAGTTGTCAAAATGGGGTACCTCT